>JARQOC010000002.1:392638373-392863654 GCA_033576535.1 Allobates femoralis
TTTTAAAGATTGTTATATCCCTTACTGACCTCACTCATAAAGAAGCAGATGTGTCTGCGTGGGGGATTGAGGCTGTCAGGGCATTTTTACTTGGCTCAATGAGGCGTTTACCTTTGCCCTGGTCCTTGTTCAGCCTGACCTCAATACACCATTTGTTGTTGAGGTGGATGCTTAAGAAATGGTAGTGGGGGCAGTATTGCCCCAGAGGTCTCTTTCCCTCAGTCACCTTTGACCTTGTGTGTTTTTTTCTAGGAAATTTTCTTCCACTGAATTAAATTATGTTCGTGAGTAACGGGGAGTTGTTAGCCATTAATTAGGCTCTTGAAGAATAGAGGCATTTTCTGGAGGAAGCCAGACATCCATTCGTTGTTGTTACAGACCAAAAAAACTTAATCTACTTGGAAAATGTAAAGAGCCTTAATCCCAGACAGGCCAGATGGGCCTTATTTTTTCACAATTTCATTTTTCCACTACTTATAGTCCTGGGTCTAAGAATACTCATGCGGATGCTCTCTCTCTCTCAGAGCTTGTGCCCCGAGGAGGTGTGTCTCCTCCCTATTTTTACCCTAGGAATGGTGTATGCTACTACTATTGTTGAATTGTTACTGTTAAATTGCAACATTTGTCCTCCACTGATACCTAACAGGATAAATTGTTTGTGCCTGTAAGGCCGGCTCCACACTGGCGGCGCGGCATTGCGGAGTCCGCATGCGGCTGCCGCATGCGGTCTCCGCAATGAGACCAGGCAATGCTGGCCCAACGGCACAGTGTGCCATTGCGGCCGGCATTGCGACATGCTGCGGTGCGGAATTCTGTCCGCAGCATGTACATTTTCAGTGCGGACGCCGCACTGCCGCATCCCATTGGAATGAATGGGGTGCGGCACGGCCGCAATTCAATTGCGTCGGCGCCGCAATTCAATTGCGTCGGCGCCGCACTACGCACACTGTGGGGGCGGGTGTTTCCTCTTTCTTCCCAGGAAGTGTGTCTGACTACAAGCAAAAAGACAGACCCCTGCATCTGCTCATCACCTCTGCGACATGGCACCCTTTCCTGTTGATCAGCTTCTTGAGCTGATGGTCGATCACACAGCTATATGGGACACAAATTCCCCTCTTTATGCAGAGAGAGAGAAGAGGGAGAAGTCGTGGGACACCATCTGTCACCATATATATGCAGAGCAGTGGGAAGAGGCTACCACCAATATTCGCTGTCATTTGGGTAGGTGAGCTGCAGTACGCAGTCTTTGAAATCTTTCATGTCAGCAAGTTACCAGTTGCAGAGCAGGGAAAGACGGGTGGGGCAGGAGGAGAAAGAGAGGCAGGAGAGTGTTGGGGGGGCAGGAGGAAAAAGGAGGGCAGGAGAGAGTGTTGGGGGGGGAGGCAGGAGGAACAAGTGTGCAGAAGAGTATTGGGGGGGCAGGTGGAAAAAGGGATGCAGGAGAGAGTGTTGGGGGGCAGGAGGAAAAAGGAGGGCAGGATAGAGTGTTGGCGGGCAGGAGTAAAAGGGGGGAGGGATACTGTTTTGTTAGGAGGAAAAATAGGGGTAACCATGCTTGTGTGCTGGACTTTGAGATGTATTAAAATAGTTTCTTCCAACAGGCAAAGAATGCCGTGATAAATGGAGGTCATTGCGGGACAAGTTCCGGAAGGAATATAAAAAAAAAGGTCCCCAGTGGTTCCGGACGACAAAAGCCACAGTACAGATATTGGGACCAATTGCTGTTCCTTACATCGACTATGGACGATCGGCCGTGAGTATTTTCAGTAGTTGCATCCACACTTTTCACGTAGTAAAATACCATTTCAGGGCCCTTTTCACACAATCCTCGCTCTCAGCATGGCATATTGGAGTATAGATATCAGGTTTATCCCACACCCTTGAGTAATTAGCTTGCCAAAACCAAAAGTACAAATACATTTATTCAAAATTGTTAATTTCAGGACAGTAGACACACTCCCAGAAGAGGAAGTGCAGGAAGTGCCAACGGAAGGGTCCCCTTGTTCAGCCACTGCCGCCACACCCGGAACTTCAGAGGCCAGCCCTGTAGCGTCCGAACCCAGCCAGCGAGCGCCCTGCCCGGAGAGAAGGCCACGGAAAAGGGGCAGGCCAGCGAGTGTTCCTTCCCCAGCACTTAATGAAACCTTCAAAACAAAAGTGTTAGATATGCTGGACGAGCACCAGAACGACTCTGCGGCTGCTTTTGGACGCACTGTGGAGATGAGTATGAGGAAAATTCCAGAGGAATGGCACTTTGCCACTCAAAATGCCATCATGGCTGTATTTGCAGCTGCTTCTGGGCCGACTTACCCAGGCCACATGTTTCAAGCAGTTTCCAATGCACAGCTGCATATGATGAAATTTGATACGGCACCCCCTCCACCACCCCCACCCCCTGCATCTATGTATATGGTCTACATGGGTAGCATGGCGCAGAGGTTTGATGTGCCCATGATACGTTACCCGCAAACACATTCCTCAACCTTTGTAAGACCAGCACTGCAAAGGCAGGCTTATATGGAAACTGGCCAATACCAGAATCCTGAAACAATCCAGCAAAGTCCGGCACTGACAACTTCAATTGCGCCTAATGTAATAGTGTCAGATTTTGGCAGTATTATTCCTGGAGCGCCGGATATGTCCACTATCCCTAAATAATATTGCCGTTAATATTTGTTAATGTACTACTTAGGTTTGCGCACCGTTTTGCCTAAAAAGTTAATACTATGCCCCAATTTTAAAAATAAAGTTAACACTTTGTTATATACACTTGAGTTTCTGTGTGTCACTGATGAATTTGAGTTAATCTGATCTCCATGGAAACCAGGAAAAGAAGGAAGTGACCTCAGCAGAGGCAGCCACATGACCAAAAGAGGGGAGGGGGGAAACCACATGACCATCAGAGAGTATCTGCAATGGGATCCGCAATGCAGTCTGCAATAGCGTCCGCAATAGACTGCAATAGCGTCCGCAATAGACTCCACACTGACAGCCGCAATTAACTCCGCAGCACCGCAAATAGTGTGCAAGAGGCCTTAATCTTAGACTCTATATTATCCAGGACTGTTACAATTCTGTTTTGGCTGGCCACCCAGGGATAAGGGAACCACGCATTTAGTTAAACGGGGGTATTGGTGGCCTTGTTTACGTCAGATTATTGAGGCCTTTGTTAATTTCTGTGAGGTGTGCACCAGAGGTCCACTCTAGCTGGTAAGCTCATTCCTCTTCCGATTCCAGATCGACCCTTGCCACACATCACAAAAGATTACTGATCTCCCAGCCTATGACGGTATGACTGTCATCTGGGTTATCAATGATCATTTTTGCTGCCAGTGCCATTTCATCCCTCTTCCTCTATTGCCTTCATCTCATGACATGGTAAATGTGTTTATTAATAATGTGGCCAGATGCATGATGTCTCAGTTAATATAGTGTTTGATCAAGGTTTACAGTTTATCTCCAAGTTTTGAAAGGCTATTTGTGGTCGGATTGGGACAGAACAGTCTTTTTAATCTGCATACCACCCTTAGACTAATGGTCTTTCTGAGAAGATTAACCAGTCACTGGAAAAGAAATTTACCTTAGGTTCTTCTGCTCTCACCATCAGCTCAACTTGAAGGCTTATCTACCTTTGGCAGCGTTTACCCTAATAGATATCACAAATCTTTAGGTATGTATCCCTTCTTTTGTGACTTTTGCTTTCATCCCAGGTCTCCAGCTTTCCTCAAAGGGTTGGCGTCTCTCAACTTGAAGGAATACTTGATCAGTATGGAGGCCCAAACCTCCCGTAGCATCCATGGAGGCAGGTAAATCATGGATATGCATAAATTTGTGTAGGATTACTAATGACTGGATTAGGTCATTCACATTTTGTGGGTTTAATTGGAGGGCAAATATCAAAACCCTCCATCATTTAGCACAAAAATGCCAAAAAAGCATTCTACAAATCTCCATGCTATTGTGAGATGGTAATTAAAAATCCAACGCTGTTGATCTAGAGCACCCCCAACCATAACATATGGAACAGGTTCTCGTCATGATCCAGGCAGCATCCATGGGTAAAGGACTCACATTTCATTGTTGTTGTTAAGCCGTCAACCCATTAAGAAAGAAATGAAAACAGTTAATCTCCAATTCTTGTGTAGGTTCCAAAGATTACAATTCTAAACAGCTAGTTGCTGTCAACCACAGCTAACACAACTACTGAAACCTTCCTGCATACTCTCTGGACAGTACTCCGTTAAAAATGACTTGATCGGGGGGCGTGTCCTGGCCATGGAGGGAGCAGTTCACTAGTGCTTGAGCTCCGTCTCCCTGGCCGCTTTCATGACACAGTAGAGGCACTTACCCCGGCTTTTCTGGCACCACATGCCGGCGAGAAGAAGGAGCAGGCTCCCGGCTACAACACCGGACCCTTCATTCTCGTCCCCGGGCTCCATAACAAGGTATTTGAGGAGCTCAAACAAGCCCCCGGTCTCTGCTGCTGATCTCAAGATGGTGGAGCCTGCAGCTGCACAGCCCCATGCTGTATACAGTGGAGATGGAAGCGCGCACTCTGGCCTCTCTCCACAGTCGCCCCTGGTGCCTGTTCTAGTGCCCAGCAGCCTTAGAGGAAAAGATACACGCAGAAAACCACCCGGTGAGTCTGAGGAGCCTGAGAACCAGAAGTGTGATAAGAGCACAGTGATAACAGCGCGATCTCCCCTGGGCAGGGCTGAGGCTGCTGGAGCTGGGATGCCTGCAGGTGATAAATGCTGCAGCAGCAGCTCCCTGAATAGGGACACAGTGGGGACTGGAGGGAACAGCACAATAGGACACTCTAAACTAAAGGATCCCTGTGAGGCTATGGTCTCTTCAATGGACCCTGTCCAGGTAGTCAGCTGCCTGGAGGTAGAAGTGCATTCTCTGACCAGACCACAATATGCAGGAGCACCACACCAGAGCCAAACACCTCCTGCTAATGGCTGTTCTGAGACCCTGTGTACTAGATCTGAACACCTGTCCCATTTGTCACCCCCATCTATGACAAGAGGAGATGTTTCTAACCCGGATGTCCCAGAACATCATGCTGACCCGGCAGTCGCTATGGGTGATCCGCCAACCTATGAAGGTGATATGTGGGAATCCTTTAAGGCACGAATAATGAACATTCCCACGAGGGAAGAATTATCTGACTTTATTACCAAAGTGGAGTCCTCCCTTAAGTCTACCACAGCATCAATCAGAGGCGAGGTCCAGGTGATTTCTGACAAGATAGCCCAGACTGACACCACTGTTGAGGACTTAACTAAACGAGTCCAAGCTCTTGAGGAAGAGGTCTCGCTTCAGAGGTCCCAACAGGAAGCCTTTCTAGACTCTATGGAGGACCTGGAAAATAGGGAGCGGAGGCAGAACATTCGGATACGAGGCCTGCCGGAGTCAGTGACACCGTCTGAGTTATGGTCCACCTTACGGGACTTATTTAATTCTATCCGGAACATCCCTGCGGAGACTGTCATCGAGTTTGACAGGGCTCACCGTTCCCTTGGACCGGTTCCTCCGGTAGGAGCGTTGCCACGTGACGTTATCTGCAGGTTCCATAGATATCAGGTTAAAGAGGAAGTTCTTATCAAAGCAAGAAGGTGCGAGGACTTATCCTTTCAGGGTTCCCAGTTGCAACTACTAGCCGACTTATCCAGACGGACTCTTCAGAAAAGGCGCGCATTGAGGCCTCTCTTGGATCTCCTACGTCAGAACCAGATGTTGTATTCTTGGGGTTATCCATTCCGCCTGCAGGTTCGTCATGGTGGTCTGCTGGTCTCCCTGTCTCACCCTTTGGAGTTACGTGGTTTTCTCCTAGCCCTGGATATCTCGGACCCGGGGCTCCTGTTTCCGGACTGGCCGTCTTCCTCTTTTGATGGTATAAGTCAACAAAGATTGCGTCTGCCACGGGAGTAACCGTAAGAGACGGAACGGGAGAAGCAGGAACCGTCGACGCCGCAGACTCAGCGAAGAGAGCAGGACTCGAAGATGGGTGACTTTTCAATATGCTTTTGTGCTGATGTGATGAGAACTTATGTATCCTCTTTTGATGCCATAATCATCTTGACAGGTTTTTTCTAATATTCCGTTTACATGTGTTAAGTGTTTATGCACTAATAGGTTTAGATTTTTTCCAGAGATTTGTCTCACCTCTTTCTTTCCGTACCCCCCTTCTCCATTTTTTTCCCTTTCCTTTTCCCTCCTTCCTCCTTCGCCCCTTCTGATATAAATCTATGGCTTGTGTTTGCCTTTATGTTTGTTTAGAGGTCCGTATCTGGCCTCGACATCCTTCCCTTGTCCTTTCTTCCCTCACTCGCTTTCACTTCCCTTCCTAAGCCTTATACTCCTTTCTTTCTCACCCCTCCCCCCTTCTTCTTTCCCTTCTCTGGATCTCTCATGCTACCATACCTAAGTAAACGCTCTCTATTTCCATCATAGATTCTTGTTTTACAAAGCAGTGAGCTTCCAGTCCTATAATATCCTGGGATGGGAGCCACCTCCTTTCTTTTCTAGCAATATGCCAACTTTATCTAGATAAACTTATTGCCAGATGGCCGGAGTATCGATGCTATATTAATGCTGTGTTGTTTAGTTTTTTTATTGCTTTTCTGTTTAGGCCGGGGAGATGGTTTTTCTCGGTCGCTTGAAGTTTTTATAATTTTTTACAGCTCTGAGCACTTGCATTCTCTGGACGCAATTCCTGGGGTTTGCATCTGCTTACAGCTCCTTCCATTTGGAAAGGCAACCTCCCACGGGGACGTCACACCCTTCTCTGAGTGTGACGCTTCTGGAAAGAACATTCCCCACGTGATTGTATTCTCTATTCCTTGTCAGTCCAACAGGTTTCTCTCTCTATATCACTCTTTCTAATTCCTTCTTTCTTTTCTCTATCCCACTCGGGGTGTTGTTTAGGATAATATCCTTTGGCCGCTGAGACTTCACTTGGTGGGATTGGTATGGGGGCGGGTCCTTGAAGATAGGGTCCTTAAATGTCAGGGGTTTTAATACCCCTCAAAAAAGAAAGCATGTCATCTCGGACATGCAGAGGAGAGGAGTGCAGGTGTTGCTTCTTCAGGAAACACATTTCAAGGAGGGCCATGTTCCTTCCTTTGGAGGGGGACAGTTCTCTGAATGGATACATTGCGTGAATCCTGAATCCAGAACCAAAGGGGTTTCTATAGCCCTACACAAGAATCTGCCATACAAAATTCTGGATTCGGTGATTGATAAAGGAGGTCGTTACATATTTCTCAAATTGTTGGTTTCTGGAACTCCGTTGACCTTAGTCAATTGGTACCTTCCTAACAGGGAACAGACTAGGGTATGTAAGACCCTCCTGACGAGGCTGGCAGACTTTGCGGAGGGGCGAGTTATCATCGGTGGTGATTTCAATTTTGTTCTTGACCCTTCCATGGACTCCACTTCTGGTCGAGGGGCGGCTCCACGTAGGCGTGTAGTGGCACTTCGGAGATTTTTATGCAGGCTCCAGCTGGTCGATGTCTGGAGGGTACTTAACCCTTCTGTTAGGGACTACACTTTTTACTCAGGTGTACACGGCTCTTATAGCCGTATTGATCTGTTCCTGGTCAGCCATGGGATTCTCTCGTGGGCACCTGAAGCCTCTATTGGCAATATTGTCCATTCGGACCACAGCCCCATTTTCTTGTCCATTGAGGTTCCCGGTCTGGCTAGGAAAGAGTGGTCCTGGAGATTAAATAGTCACCTCCTAACCGATGCAGTCTGTCTGAAGGAATTAAAATCTGACATCCGGACTTTCACTCAGACTCATGCGTCTGATGTGTCCTCTCCTACCATTAAGTGGGAAGCCCTTAAATGTGTCCTTAGGGGAACGCTAGTTAAACACGGAGCGAGGATTAAGAAACAACAATCTGAGCGGATGAGTGAATTGCTTTCCCAGATCGGCCGTTTGGAGGTGGCACATAAGACTTCTAGAAATAAAGGGGTGTTGGTTGAACTGGCATCTAAGAGATCAGAGTTGAAGACCCTCTTAGACAGCAAATACGACAGATACAAGGAGAGATCAAGGGCGTTTTTTTACAAGAAGGCTAATAGTTGTGGACGACCCCTAGCTAGGCTATTACATCCCCGGGGGGGCCCTGCGTTCATCCCCTCCATAAAAACATCACATGGCAAGATGGTTCACAGCACGAAAGATATAGCAGGGGTTTTCCAAACCTTTTACGCTGATCTTTATGCCCTGAAGGGGAAGTTTGCAGACATGCATCCTGACGCCCTACGAGCTAAAATTCAGGCATACATTTCCGAGGTGAATGTCCCATCCCTATCTGACGATGACATGCTTTCTTTGGAGAGTGACATCACAGAGGAGGAGGTGACGAACGTAGTCAAGTCATCTCCGACGTCTAGATGCTCTGGCCCAGACGGTTACACTCCCATTTTTTATAAGACCCTAATTGAGGACTTGCTGCCTCACATGCTTTCAGCATTTAAAGCACTCTTTGAAGGGGGCAATCTCCCGCCGCAAGCCTTAGAGGCACACATTTGTGTGCTCCCCAAACCAAACAAGGATCTTACTGAGGCGGCAAGTTACCGACCGATATCTCTGCTAAACATAGATGTCAAGTTGTTTGCTAAGATATTGGCTGACAGATTATCTCTGAAGCTCCCCTTGATCGTCCATCTTGACCAAGTGGGCTTTGTTAAAGGCCGAGAGGCGCGGGACAACATCATTAGGTCTTTTCTCCTGATAGAGAAGGCTAAGATGTGGAAGTCCCCTCTTTGTCTGCTTTCCATAGACGCAGAAAAGGCCTTTGATAGGGTCCATTGGGGCTTCTTGTGGGAGGCGTTGAAGCACGTCGGCTTAGGGAGTAAATTCATAAATGGGGTTTCCTCACTGTACTCCTGCCCCTCTGCCAGGGTACGCGTCAATGGTAGCCTTTCTGGTCCCTTCTTTGTAAGAAACGGAACGAGACAAGGTTGCCCACTCTCTCCCCTGCTCTATGTCATTGTCATGGAGCACTTGGCGAAAGCCATTAGGGATAATGGAGGTATCCACGGGTTTTCAGTGGGTGACACCCAACATAAGACAGCCTTGTTTGCTGATGACGTGCTTTTGTACGTCACTCGCCCTTCAGAGACCTTCCCCGCCTTGTTGCAAGAATTTAACAGGTTTGGAGACCTTAGTAATTTTAAGGTAAATTACTCCAAATCCGAGGCGTTGAACGTCTCCTTGTCTGCCTCTGAGGTGTCCTCCCTTTCCAAGGGATTCTCCTTCCGTTGGAGACCAGGTCACATCTCATATTTGGGTATCAAGTTGCCTGCTGACGTGCACGATGCCTTCCACTTGAACCACAAGGCTCTCTTGGACCGTGTTGGTACCTTGTTGGAGTCTTATAGGCCCTTGAGGATATCTTGGCTGGGGAGAATCCATGTCGTGACAATGGATATTCTCCCAAGATTTTTATATGTATTCCAGGCGGTGCCTATTTGGCCATGTGGGGCGTACTTTCGCACCATTCGCGGATTGATCTCTAGATTCGTCTGGAATGGTGCGAAGCCGCGTGTGGGCTTCGGGGTTCTGTCTTCCTTGAGGGAGACGGGAGGTGTTGGATTGCCGGACTTGCGACGTTATTGCTTAGCCGCCATTCTTGTGCGTCTGCTTGATTGGCATTACAAGGCAGACGTGAAACAGTGGATCCAGATTGAGAGGTCCGGTAGTTCAATTCCTCTATGCCATCTACAGTGGATCCCACTGGAGGCCCTCACTCCTTCTTGCCAATTGGCATATCTGACTGCTGAACTGCTGAAAGCATGGCGAGTGGCATGGGGAGACTCGAACCGGAAAAAAGTGGCCAGCTCCCTGACCCCGATCTTTCACAATCCGGCTTTCCCCCCGGGAATGACCCACCAATATTTTCTTCTGTGGCGAGCAGAGGATGATACCCGTGTGGGCCAGATTCTTCGCCATGGTGAGGTCCCTTCGTTTGCCGAATTGCAGGCATCTTCTCCAGCCGCGAGGCTGAAGTGGTGGGAGTACCTCCAACTCCGTTCTTTTGTGCGTTCTCTACCCCTTCGACGAGACCCGGACGTTACATTATCTCCCCTTGAGGCGATATTTGATACCAACCAGGGGCCTACTAGGGGTATCTCAGTCATTTATTCCATCCTCTCTAGAGCAGTTGTATCAGGAGCCCACGGTTATCAACGGGCATGGGAGGCCGACTTGGGGAGGGTGTTGGATGCCAGGACTGGGAGAGGTGTTTTATGATGTCCCGAAAAACCTCAGGTTCTTGTGAAGCACTAGAAAAGTGTTATAAGATACGCCTAAGATGGTATCTCACTCCGGATAGGCTGCATCGATTTTCTCCTGCCGTTTCCCCTCTGTGCTGGAGATGTGGTCTCGAGATTGGCACAATGATTCATGTCTGGTGGAGCTGCCCCTTGATCAGTGACTTTTGGTCAAAGGTATTCCATAACTACAATCTGGTTACGGGTGGGCATGCGGAGGTTTCCCCCGAGGTGGCCCTGCTCTCTCTGCTCCCTGGATCATGGAAGAGACAGAGGAAGGATATCCTCCGGTTCTGCCTATGTGCAGCGCACAATGTGATCCCCCGACATTGGAGGGAGCAGATGCCTCCTTCTATTCTAGAATGGTACTCCGAGATGGAATCTCTCCGACGTTTCGAGGAGATTTCAGCTGACTTCTCTCAAACCCAAGCAGTGTATGTGAGTACCTGGACAGAATGGATATTATTCAGAGATGCCCCCAACTTTGGTGACCTCTTTACATAAGTAGTGGAGCACCTGTACCGTTCTCTATCTGCTGCCACCCGTCATTCTACATTTAACAACACATCTCATATCTCTGTCTACTCTTTTTCTCCTCCTTCTCTTATAATTCACTCTTTTAGCTATTCCCCCCCCCCCCATTCTAATTCTTCCCTATTTTCTTTTTTGACCCCTCTACTAGCTATCTTGAAAGAATTCTCTATTGCCTACTCTTCTTTCCCCTTGTTGGACTGACTCTGGTCATAAACAAGTTGCGTGTGACCTTGTATATATGTTCTTTATATTTCAAGTCTCTTATGGTAAGAGAAGGAGCCAAAATTTGGTTCCCTTGTTGGAGGGGAGGACTTCCCTCCATATATTCTAGAGAGTCTTTTCGTGACCACAACTACTTGGACTTGAACTGTTAGACCTGTGGTTCATCAACTTTAACTATATTATCCTCTTCTGGAATCATACTGTTCTTTATGTTTAAGTGTACCGTAATGTATACCCTTTAATTGAAAAATGTTTAATAAATATACATTTACAAAAAAAAAAATGACTTGATCAATCTTGGTAAAAGATAAATTCCCATTGGCCATTTCTGCGGTTTCAAAAACACAAAGTTGCAGCCTGAGTATATAAATGAGGATGTCCCATATAATATGAATGTGACCCCAGCTTAGGGCCTTTGTAAGTGGTGCTTTAAAGGGTTACCAATCAGTCAGGCCATTGACTAATATGGTTTAGAATTTAGAAAATACAGTGGATATACGGATGGCATACACGTCATACAGATGTAATATGGAAGGTAAGCGAGAAAATAAACGCATAGCACTTGCACGAATATATACAGAATGAAGCATGCATGACACTCGTCTCTGTTTTCTGGATGAGAAACGGACAGATTTTTTTATACACAAGGGGGAGCGAGACCTTATAGAGAATCTGACATGATGAAAATGGCATCTGATCTGTATGCAAGACGTTTTAGAGCAAGATGATCAATTCGATAGGACATTTATTCCTTGGATGCTAAATCTGGAAAAGTGAGATAATGCGCAATAGGGTCTTATCTTTATATGAAAAGAGTGGTGTAGAGAATGTCAGAATCTGCTCACCTGGTTCGGTTGGTGTATACCCACAACCAAGTATGAGCGCGAGGGGTCAGCTGCTGCAAGATCCACACATCCACGGGTTATCGTGGTGCAAGAAATGCTCTACAGGACGATGTGTCGCACGATCCGCGCTGTTGCCAGAAAAGAACACCAGAAGGCCAGAGTGTCTGGACAAATTTTTAGCTTTAATCCTTCAATCATACACGTTTTGGAGCTAAACCCAGCTCCTTCCTCAGGGACAATCAACTTTTGATTTTGTTGATTGTCCCTGAGGAAGGAGCTGTGTTTAGCTCCGAAACGAGTAGGATTGAAGGAATAACGCTAAAAATTTCTCCTTCTGGCCTTCTGGTGTTCTTTTCTGGCAGCAGTGCGGATCGTGCGACACATCGTCCTATAGAGCATTGGATGCTAAAATGGCTGTCAATCACAGAGTAGGACAGCCCACTGGCTCATATGTATACAAATACTAGGGATTTCAATGAATAAAATACAAGGTATGCAGGCAGTGGCGTAACTTGAAGCTCATGGGCCCCGATGTGAAAGCTCCAATGGGGCCCCCAATTATTGCAAGTATTTAATAGCATTAGTGTTTTTCTATAGGTCAAAGGGACTTTTGGGGCCCCCTAGGCTCCAGGGCCCAGGTGCGATTGCATCCCCTGCACCTGTTGTAGGTACACCCCTGTATGCAGATTTAATGGAAAATATTCAGTATATATCTGCTCAGCCTTCTCAATACCATGCTGTCCATCAGTGGCGTAACTTCAGGCCCTGGGGCACCGATGCGAAAGCTCCAACAGGGCCCCCAATTATTGCAAATCTTTAATAGTATTAGTCTTATTCTATGGGCCAAAGGGACTTTTGGGGCCCCCTAGGCTCCGGGGCCCGGGTGCGATCGCAACCCCTGCACCTATTGTAGTTACGCCCCTGCTGTCCATACATTGAACTGCATGTATAACATGACCAGTTACTTTAACTGGTATATTTAGATAAAGGACCAGAACAAAACAATGAATAATTGCTCAGTTGAGAGAGAGTGTAGCTATGACTCTGGATTATGTCTCAGGAATCACTTACGTTAATTACAGTTTTCATTCTGAATCTTCCTCAGCAACATTATTGATTGGCAAAACCCAGAGTTCCTGACTGTAAGTTTGCCAAGAGGTATGTGTTACAGAGAGATGTGGACTATCATAGAAAGCATGATAAACTCTATACAGTACAGACACATCAGAAGATATATTAATGGTGAATATGCCATTACTATACGGTGATGAGAGGAACGTGTACACCCATACATAGGGCAGGCAAGGATGCAGGGAGTGGGTGTACAGAACACAACAAGGAGCAGATGGTTTAGGGCTCCATGACAGAACACAACACAGAAAGACAACAGACAGGGAGAGTACAGGGGCAGTAAGAATCCCATTAGGATAAAAGGAAGCCCAGTGTTCTCCACACATCCCAAACCGACCCAGATAAGTGAGAGTGGACATTACCTGGCAGTGACCAAAGCTTAGCTGGAGGAAGTTAGCTGGAGACGGATGATCCCTTCTCCTCACACTGATCTCTATGTACTTTGTGTACTAATCACGCCTCCATTATCCCAGTACCACCACACTGCTGTCACATCGTCCCTCCTCTGTGTCTCCTCCTCCAATATTCCCAGCTCCTGACCCCTCACAAAGCTCCCTCCTCTTCATCTATCCTCCACATCCCCCTCACACTGCTGGGCATCGCTGAGGTAACGCCTTGTTCAGATACAACATGCCTCCTCTTCACAAATCCTATGTCTCACCCAAATTCTTCTTCATCCTGTTACAGCTGGAAATAAAAGTGAAAAACTATCAGAAGGTTTAACTCAGGATAGGTCCCAGTAAAAATGTCAGATAAACTGAAGAGAATCCAACATTTATTCCAATCATTATGCCAAACACATTAACACATTAATCAGCAGGCTGGCTTACACATTTCAATCTCTAAGCATTGCTATGTGTGAAATAAATGCTGGACTTCATTCTGTGATAATACTGGATCTTCTTCAGTTTCCTAAAGTGGTTGTCCACCTTATCTTTACCTTAACAAATTGTGTTTGACACAAACTTTGTAGCGTTTACCAGTGGTGCAACTTGAAGCTTAGGAGCCCCGATGTGAAAGCTCCAATGCGGCCCCTAATGCAAATCTTTAAGGGTGCCGTCACACCTGGCGACGGCATCGCCGATGTATTAGGCGACGTAGGGGTGTGGCCTATCGGCGACGATATCGCCCCTGCGTCGCCTAATGTAAAAGGGCGATGTCGGCGGCTCTGAGTGCTTGCCTGGTTTCACATCACGTCGCCGGCGACCTGACAGGCGATGGGAACCATAGGCTCCCATGGTACTGCATTGCCACTGGGGTTTTGAGACACATCGCACCTGTCAGCTTGCCGGGGCATCGCCGGAGATGTCTCCCCGTGTAAACGGGGGGCGCGATGCTGGCGGGGCGCCAAAAATGTGCGCGCTCCCACCAGTCGCTGCCGACATCTCCAGTGCCGTCGCCAGGTGTGACGGCACCCTAATAGCGATAGTCTTTTTATACAGTAGAAAGGGACTTTTGGGGCTCCCTGTGCTCCAGGGCCCAGGTGCAATTGAAACCCCTGCACCTAATGTAGTTATGCACCGAATTCTTACTAACAGATAAGCAGTGTTGGACTAGAGTGCTAAAAACTCACCAGTAACAGTGACTCAGGGGCAAGCCCGGTCTGGCCCACAGGGACACCGGCTTAATCCCTGGTGGGTCCCACTGCAGGTGCAACACTGACAATAGATCTAAGGCTACTTCCCTTCCTACCCTAGCACAGCTATTCACTGCTCTGCATTAACTCTTTCACAACCAAGGACGAATCTGTACGTCAAAAAAGCCAAGATGTTTCCGACCAGAGACGTACGCGTTCCTCCTGTAGCAAATGCGGCACCCTGGCCACAGTAACGGGGATCGTGATTTAATATCCTGTGATTAGATTCTAATCACAGGATACTACAAATCAACCTCACAGCGGGTGGATTCTCCACCCACACCCACAATCACAGTGATTACCTGTTCAATGCTGACAAAATACTGAACAGCCAATCCCATTGATTGTAATGAGCCTGCTCATTACTTTCCAGCTATGGATGGGGCTGTCATAGCTCCTTCCATATGCTGGAGTTCTAAAGGGATTGGTATCGCCTCCTCTAGCACTGATGGGGGTGATCTAATGGGATCACACCTATCATTGCATGTGCCCACCGCCCCTTCACTCCTGTGCCCGCAGCCCCTCTGCTCCTCTCTTCCTCTTCCCACTGTCCCTCCACTCCTTCATCTGCTCCCCTCTTCCTCTGTTCGATGCACCTCCACTCCTCTGACTGCTCTTCTCTTCTTCTGCCCGCTGCCCCTCCTCTCCTGTGCCCGCCCGCCACCTGTGTCGGCTCCCCTCTGCCTCATCCCCCTGCATGGAGAAGATGAGCCTGAGGACAAGCTATATGACAGCCAGGCCCAGCGATCGCTATGTGATTAGTGTCCCTGGCTCTGTGTCACCCCCTACGTGCTGTGATCTTACTGATTACAGCACTTAGGGGGCGAGGAGAAGGAGTGCACGGTCACTCACCTCTCCTTGCGGCGATCGGCCCATCGTAATGGAATTGCAATGAGCTGATCACCATGGTAACCCAATGTTGTCATGGCAACCCGAGGTGATCATGTAATCTCCGGGACTTGGGTCTGCAGCACTAAGGGCCCCTTTACACGCGGCTACATTTGTAGCTTGTCACCAGGTAACTTACTGGTTGCAGTGAAATCATGGATACATGGTTCTATCTTGTTGCTGTGTACAAATGGAATCATGTATCCATGATTTCACTGCAACCAGTAATGTTACCTGGTGACAAGCTACAAATGTAGCCGTGTTGTAAAGGTACCCTGAGAGCTGCACTGTATGGCAATGAGATCATTGCCATACCAGTGTAGCATCAGTGTGACCTCAAAGACTGCAGCAAGAAGACCCATGATCCCTTGCTGCAGACTCTGGAGGCGACTGTACAACCATCGTTGTGGATTACATCTGAGGGTATGTGGGGGTAATAAAGATGTAGTATAAATATGTTTGTGTTTTTTGTTATAATGATTTGTCTCTGTGTGTTGTGTCTTATTTACCATTTACTGAAGAGGTTCCTAATGTCCAGTGTGAGGCACCGCCGGCACGGTCCCCATGGCCGGGGCGCATCACATGCAGGATCAGGGTATGATCCTGTTCACACTGGCCGGTTTTCCTGTGATGATGCTGTGTGAACCTACCCGCAACACAAGATGTTAAATGTGAGAGTGACTGCTGTAGATCCGATACATTCATGAACCTAATGAGCGGCAGTGAATGGCTCTTGAGATCGATGAGGCCCTGAGGAAAGGAATGGGTGTTGATTGCTGACAGCCCAGGTGGGTGTGTCAGGTGGGTGTGTCCTGAGGAATAGCAGCCCTGCTGGATGAGTCAGTGTGGGAGTGGCAGGCACGATAAGAGACTGCCAGCTGAGTGATTGAGGGGATGATCAGTTCACAGACTTCTGAGATCAGTCAGCCTGAGTCCAGAGAGAGAGATAGATCCAGTCTGTGTGAGGGACTGAGTGAGAGTTCATACCGCCATGTTGAGATGGTGAAGGGAGCATGCTAGATCCATACCGGTGGCTAAGATCGCTGTTGTTACAGCTCCTGGAGTGGGGAAGCCGGGGCTGACCCAGGTGGATACTGGTCCGGGCATGTGGTTGAGGCATGTCGGGAAAAGGAGCCCTTGGGGACGCTTGGTGGACCCGTGACCCAGGCAGCGAGACCCGGATCCGTACCCGGTAAGAAAGCAGTTCCCGAATGTTTGTGTGAACTGTGCACCTGGTGCAAGAAATGTGCCAGGCGGGCATAGCCGCCCTGAGGTCCGACTAGATAGTCAGTGAGGGACCTGTTTAACTGTATATGTATGTTATGGCTTAGGTAGAAAGGCCATGTACGGTGTCTGTGGAGAGCCCCAGCTGGAGTGGATGTTATTGGAGCCGTTCCGTCCCTGTGGGACGAGAGGGAGGCTTGGCCTGCTGCTTGCAGTGAGTACCTGTCCCTCAAGCACGGCCTCTAATGGTGTGGGTGTGCCTGTGGCCAGAGACAGGGGTCATGAAGGCTCCTAGAAGGGTAACCATGGCTGATCCGATAGGGTGCTACTCAGATGCAGGGTACAGTCGTCGACCTGGAGACCTGCCATGAGATGGAGGTTTGGTGGCGACTGGTGGCCCGTACCGTGCTGAGTAGGCCATGGTGACGCGTGGTTCGCCCGGATTCTACGGTTGACCAGGTCCCTGTTATGGTCATGGAGGAGCCACAGTCCATGGATGTATTATGATGGGCTGTGAGCGGATGTGAGGATGCATGGGATCCATGAATATTGTATGATGGATTACATGTGATATGTAAGGTCCCGGTCAGGCAGGAATCCTGACTACGGGGTAAATATGGAGTCATCAAGCTGGGTGACTAAAGCCAGGCGACAGGTACCGCCATTGGGACCCACAGGGCCCGTTGATATATATATGGTAAACTGATAAATGTATGTGTAAAGTGTATATAGGCCGGAGGCCTGAGCCACCACGGGAGCTGTTAGTAGAGCTCCAATGGGGACAGAGAGGTGGTTAAAGATCCCAGGTAACTATAAGACGTGTTCATGGTAATGTGCAAAATATGGGTTATGTAATGTTATATGTAAATTTATGGTGTATTTATGTAAAGTGTTTAATCAATGTGCAATGTGTTAGACATGCTACCTGGGTTATGTTATGTATGTGAGAGAAATAAACGGGTAGACATTGGTTAAAAATTATAAATACGTGTGTTTTGTCGTTATGCAAGCTGGGTTCCCCGGGTGCTACCTCACACCAGGTATAATAATAATAATCTTTATTTGTATGGCGCCAACATATTCTGCAGCGCTTCACAATTAAGAGGTTCATATTCAAACAATCATAAGAAACAGTTATCAGAAAATACAATACAATAACAATACAATTACAGAATACAATACAAACCAAAATACAATAATTAAAGCAAGATAATGACAGCCCTGGTCATAAGAGCTTACAATCTAGCAATGAGGTGGGGATGACACAAAGTAAAGATGCTTATTTACGATGATGGTATAGTCAACTTGAGAAGATGGTGAACAGATAGGAGCAGCATAACTGGCCACCGACCATTATTTGTGATGCATTTGAGACTGGTGGGGCGGATAGGCTATATCTAAGTGACTTTGACTAGGGTTCATGATAGGCCGCCCTGAAACGATGTGTTTTTAGGGATCGCATGAAACTATGTAAGTTGTGGATAGACCTACTTTCTTGGGTAGACCATTCCAGAGAATTGGGCAGCTCGGGAGAAGTCTTGGAGCTGGGAGTGGGTTATTCGGATTAATGCAGAAGTGAGTCTAAAGTCACTTTCAGAGCAAAGAGAACGGGTGGGGTGATAGACAGAGATGAGGGTAGGGAGGTAGAGTGGTGTTGCACTGTGAAAAGCTTTGTGGGTGAGAACAAACAGTTTGAATTAGATTCTATAGTGTATAGGCAGCCAGTGCAATGACTGCCATAGCGTCTGAGTAACGGTTAGCTAGATAGGTGATCCTGGCTGCTGCATTAACGATGGACTGGAGAGGGGACAGTCTAGTGTGGGGGAGGCCAATTAAAAGAAAATTACAATAGTCAAGGCGGGAGTGAATCAGGACCACAGTGAGGGTTTTCGTGGTTTATTCTGGAGATGTTCTTCAGGTGCAAGCGGCAAGAGCGGGCGAGAGATTTTATATATGGGGTGAAGGAAAGATCAGAGTAAAACATAACACCCAGACAGTGAGCCTGCTGCCTAGGCGTTATTGTGGTGCCGCACACTGAGAGATGTCAGGTTTGGGAGGTTAGTGGAGGGCGGAGCAGAAGAAGTTTAGTTTTGGAAAGGTTGAGTTTCAGATAGAGAGCGGACATGATATTGGAAAGTGTGGTTAGACAGTCATTGGTGTTCTTTATTGGAGCGGGAGTAAGGTCAGGGGAAGAAGTGTATAGTTGTGTGTCATCAGCATAAAGATGGTACTGAAAGCCAAATCTGCTGATGGTCTGTCCAGTCGGGGCTGTGTACAGAGAGAAGAGAAGAGGTCAAGGACTGAACCCTGAGGGACCCCAATAGTGAGAGGAAGAGGGGAGGAAGTGGAATCAGCAAATGATATACTGATAGAGCAGTCAGAAAATAGGAAGAGAACCAGCAGAGAGCCCTGTCCTTGATGCCGATGGAGTGCAGCATGGAGAGTAGGAGATGGTGGTCAACAGTGTCAAAGGCTGCAGAGAGATCAAGAAGAATAAGCAGAGAGTGGTCACCACTACGTTTTGCTGTCAGAAGGTAATTGGTCACTTTGGTGAGGGTAGTTTCTGTTGAATGTAGGGGTGGAAACCAGACTGTAATGGGTCTAGAAGAGAGTGAGTGGAGAAGTAACGGGTGAGGCGGGAGTAGACCAGGTGCTCCAGGAGTTTAGAGATGAAGGGGAGATTGGAGACTGTTCTGTAGTTGTTTGTGCAGGATGGGTCGAGAGAAGTATTATTTAATAATGGAGTAATGATAGTGTTTGAAGGAGGAGAAAATTCCAGAAGAGAAGGAGAGACTGAAGATTTTGGTTAGGTGAGTGGTGACCACCGGAGAGAGAGACTGGAGTAAGTGTGAGGGGATGGGGTCAGCGGTGCATGTGGTGGGACGAGAGGAAGAGAGGAGCCTGGAGCCTTCTTCTGTGGCTGATCGAAGTGGAGAGTGAGCCGGAGAATATGTGGGGAGAGGTAGGGGTAACAGCGATTTGAGGTTGAGAGTTGATTTCCTGATGGATGTTTTCTATTTTCTTAGTGAAGTAAGAAGCCAGATCATCAGCACAGAAGTCAGTGATAGAGGCCTGCCCTTTAGGACTGAGGAGAGAGTGAAGGTGCAAAGAGTTTCTTGGTTTGTTGGATAGTGAGGAGATCAGGGTGGTGAAGTAAGTCTGTTTGGCGAGGTCTGGAGGGCAGAGTTGTAAGTTTCTCAGCATAAATTTATAGTGAATGAAGATTTCTGGTGTGCAGTTTTCCTCCATAGGCATTCAGCACTCCTAGAGCATCGCTGGAGGAATCGAGTTTGTGATGTGAGCCAGGGCTGTTTAATTCTGTGTTTGGAGGTTCTGAGGGTGAGGGGCGCTACTTGATCCAGGGTGCTTCTGAGAGTCATTGTAGTGATACACTGCCAGATCCAGATAGGAGAAGGAGGAGATTGGGGACAGTGATGAGATGAGAGAGTCTGTGTGTATGAGGGATAATGACCTGTAGATTTCTGAATGTGTGATACGGTCGGAGTGTGCTGGGGTGGGAGAGGATTTGTAAGCGTGAAGGAGAGAATGTTGTGATCAGAAAGAAGTGGCGAGTTATCTAAGGAGGAGGTTGAACAGAGCCGGACAAAGATCAGGTCAAGGGTGTTACCATCGTTGTGTGTTTCAGAGGTTGAGAGCCGTGAGAGTCCAAGAGAAGTGGTTAGAGATAGGAGCTGGGATTCAGATGGTGAGATGGGGTTGTTTATGGGGATGTTAAAGTTAAATAAGGGTTGGTAATTCTGAGGATATGAAGTTCGGCAGCCACGCAGAGAAATGGTCGAGGAACTGGGTGGGTGACCCTGGGGGGGCGGTATACCACTGCTACTCTGAGGGGGAGGGGGCGGAAGAGCCTAATGGTGTGGGCCTCAAAAGAAGGGAATGAGAGTGATAGAGTTGTGGGGATGACCTGGAAAGTACATTGTGGGGACAGGAGTAATCCAACTCCACCACCATGTCTTCCAAGGTCTAGGGGAATGGGATAAATGTAGGCCGCCATGAGAAATAGCAGCAAGGGAAGCAGTGTCTGAGTCCTGGATCCAGGTTTCAGTGAGGGCCAGGAGATTAAGAGAGTTAGTGAGAAAGTGGTTGTGGCTGAAGGGAAACTTGTTGCATGCAGACCGTGGATTCCAGAGAGCGCAATTGAAAGAGGGAGATGAAGGTGTGCAGGTGATATTGATAAGGTTAGCATGGTTTCTATGTGTGGTGGGGGAGGGGTTGAAGTTGGTGGAGGGTGGACCAGGATTTGGAGAGATATCACCTGACAGGAGCAGCAGTAAAAAAGAGAAAGAGCAAATAGTTTTGTAACTATGACATTGTTTAAGATGCAATACCCTGGAATATGATGGTCTGAGATTAATCAGTACGTTGAAGAGAGTATGGGAGCTCAATAAAGTAGAGGGAAGATGAGAGGGGCTTATGTGGATGAGGGGTGATGGAAGGGGGATAGGGCGGTAAAGGTAAATGGCAAAGGCACATAGGAAGATAGTCATTGAAATAAAGGACATGGTTTAAAAAAAATATAACATTGTCCAGGCATTATGAACCTCGGGTTTAGTGCCAGTTGTCAATACAAGCTGGCATTAACCCCTTATTACCCAGTTTGCCACCGGCACCAGGGCAACTGGAAGAGTCTGAGTACGGCAAAGAAAATGGGCTTCACTAAATGCACCATTTTCTGGGCATCTGTGGGCTGCAATTCGCAGTTTGGCGGCCCAGAACGCTTGGATCTCTTTCCCCATTGAGGATTCCAGCCCCCAACTGCCTACTTGTTCCTGGCTGGAAACCAAAAATATAGCGAAGCCCAACTTAATTTTTTCTTAAATTATTTCAAGAAATAATTAAAAAAAAAAAAAAAGGGCTACGCTGTATTTTGATCACCAGCCAGGCACTACAAGGCACCTGGGGGTGGGTGGCATCCTGTAGCCTGTACCTGGCAACCAACCATACAAGGAAACCCCACATTGGTTTTATTTAAATCATTTCTAGAAGTAATTTTTTTTTTAAAAAGAAGGTTCCGCTGTATTTTTTTTTACCAGCCAGGTAACACTGGGCAATCGGGGTGGGTAGCAGCCCACACCTGCCAGCTGTACCTGTGCTGGCAACCAAAAATACAGCAGAGCTCCCATGTCATCAGTGCAAAATTCACACAAAATACACAACAAATACTGTGTGAACAGTGCTGCATATTTGCAGAGTATTTTAGAGCTGACATCAGCTCTACAGGTGAAAATCGCGGCAAAATACTCTATAATAATTGACATGCTGCAGATTTTTCTGCTGGAAAATGTGTTCTGTTTCCACCGAGGGAAAATCCACAGCATGGGCACTACACAAATCTTTCATACACTTTGCAGAGAAGGTGCTGTACTGACTGCATCGGCAGCTGCTTCACCCCATCTAGCCCTCTAACCATCCATGCAGTAGGTCCTCCTCACCACCTGCACTCGGCGTGCCATGCGGGACCCGAAACCCTCAGGAGCGGTGAGACCCAGCTGTGAACGGCTCCCTTCCCCCCAGCCACCTCTGATACCAGCCCCGGTGTGCGCTCGCTGGCGGGTCCCTGTGATCCAGATCAACTCGTCTCCTCCAGGAATACGTGTGACGCCGGGATGCCATCCTGGGACTCCATGTGACATGGTGGAGGTTGACCCCATCGGAGTTCCAAAGCATACGGGCGGCCTGTACCTCTGACCCCAGCCTGGGTCTGTAGTCCTGCACAAGCCGAGGCACCAAGGCCCTGCCCCCTGCAGATCATGCGGCGGCGCAGTGCCGTGCGGGACCCGAAACCCTCAGGAGCCGGGAAACCCAGCTGTGACCAGCTCCCTGCCCCCCAGCCACCTCTGATACCAGCCCTGTGTGTGCGCTCGCTGGCGGGTCCCTCAAGGCGGCCCAGCTCGAGGTCCCCCTCAGCAGTGCCGATGCCTGCGACGGCCATCATGCAAATGCTGTGACCTACGGCAACCGAGTGACCGCATCACCCAAGGTTCCGCCACCCGAAGTCGGCTGCACCGGTTCCCCAGGCCACTTCTGGCCCCCTGGCTGCACCTAGCCCTGGGCTGCACCAACCCATCATCTGTCCCCCTGACTGCAACGGCCGCCTCAGCTGCATCTGGCTCCCCAACTGCTGCGGCCCCCTGGCTGCATCTGACCCCTGACTCCTTCTCACCTCCTGGCCACATCTGCCCCCTGGCTACATCTGTCCCCCTGGCTGCATCATCTGACCCCCTTGGCTGCATCATCTGCCCCCCCGGCCGCATCATCTGACCTCCGGCTGCATCATCTGACCTCCGGCTGCATCATCTGACCTCCAACTGCATCATCTGACCTCCGACTGCATCACCTCATTCCCGGACGCATCACCTCATCCTCAGCCACATCACCTCATCCCCGGCCACATCATCTCATCCCTGGCTGCTTCATCGCACCTCTGGCTGCTTCATCTCATCCCCGGCTGCTTCATCTCATCCCGGCTGCAGCATCTCATCCCCGGCTGCATCATCCACATCCCATCCCCAAGTACTGTACATCTATTTGACTCTATAAGACTCCTTCCGCACTGGACATCCCAGCTACATCCGTCCTCCAGCTGAATCCCACCCCTATGTGCTTTGCAATTGCCTAGACTTGATTCGTCTTCAGCCTCTTTGCATATCCTTCCTGCTGCACTTGTCCCCCTGTTGCATCACCTACATCCCATCCTCATGTACTGTACATCTGCCTGACTCAGTAAGACTTCCTCTGCTCTGGTCATCCCCGCTGCATCCGTCCTCATCCCCAGCCGCATCACCTCATCCCCGTCCGCATCATCTCATCCCTGGTGCTTCATCTCATTCCCGGCTACAGCATCTCATCCCCGGCTGCATCATCCACATCCCATCCCCAAGTACTGTACATCTGTTTGACTCTATAAGACTCCTTCAGCACTGGACATCCCCGCGCATCCGTCCTCCAGCTGCATCCCATCCCTACATGCTTTGCAATTGCCTGAACTTGATTGGTCTTCACCCGATTTGCACATTCCTTCCTGCTGCACCTGTCCCCCTGCTGCCCCTGACCCTGCCTCCATCTCATCCCCCTTCCTGCTCCATCTGTCCCCCTGTTGCTTCTGACCCATGCCTCCAACACACCCTCCCGTTGCTTCTGATCACTGGCTGCCTCCAACCCCCTGCTACCTCTCATCCCCTGCTCACCGTCACAATGTTTCTGCTTTTTTCACTCTCGCTCCCATCCTTCTCCATTTCCTACTACCCCCACTCATCCCTCCACCCAGTGTCGAGCCCAGGCTTTAGGGTACTCGGGTATCAGGCTCCAGGGATAGCGTTGCTGTGTCACGGGGAGTGGTGGCTGCACCTGATCCCGTGTCCTAGGTGACACTTCAAAAAGGGGGTATATGTACAGGGGATTCATATACAGTTCTCGTGACACTACCTCTAGTTTCTGGTGATAGGTCACCAGCACCGCCACAGTCTGCCGGAGGTAGCTGGTAACGCGGCTAGGATGACTAAGCCCCCTACAGGTAGGGCTGTTCCTAGGGGGCAGCGTTCCTGCAAAGGGAACAAGTTCTTGAAGGAAAATACTCGCAGAAGCAAAGTCAATTTCTCCCGGGTACTTTACTGTCAACTTGTAGCAGTATCAGATACAGTTCACAGTTCAGCATTCAGATGTTACAAATACAGGTAAGCTTAACGGGTGGCTGCAAGTGGATCCCAGGTGGTATGGTGGAATCCTTGATGTACCTTCGTTAACTAACCCGTGTCCGTTCTTCCCCGCTTAGGATTGATCTATGCCCAGTAGCTCCGTGTAGGTAGTACCAGGAGTCCCCTCTTTCGTTGGTGAGGAAGCAGGCAGACCGCTCTGATGACAGGGTGCTGCAGCTGATAACCAAGCCACAACAGCCGGTTGCCGACTGCAAAGTTGACCTCTGGCCGGATCCTCGGGCCCAGCGTTCCCTTGGTGGACTGGAGTATCCCCTGGAGTATGGGCGCTCCACGCTGAAGATCTCCCTTCCTCTCTAGGGCCCGGACTTCTCTCGTCGGGTGCCCTCTTTCAGGACTTCCTCAAGGTCACTTCTTCTTCCCTCCGGTTTGGCTTGAAACTGCCCCGGTTTGACCTTCCGCCTCGTTCCACTAAGCTCAATCTTCCTAAAACCTTACCTCTTCCTCCATTCTCCTCCAACTCTTGGTCAAAGCCCTCAAAAGATGACGATGACCTCCTTGGTCCCCCTAGAGGTGATTATATATCCCCTCCCGGGTAACCTCCCACCCTTAACTAATGTGGGAGTGCTGGGAATGGGTCCCACCCACCATCCTAGGGTCCACCTGCAGCTGGGGCAATTACACCTCTTTAACAGGTGTAATACCCCTCTGTGATGCCTGCACATGCGGGGCGCCACACCAGCAACAAAGTACTTCTCTCACCCTCCATCCTACCTAGCCACCTCACCCACTTCTCCAAACTATTCCTTCACTTTCAATCCTCCATCACCAAACAGACATGCCCACCACATAAACTCTCCTGCTCCCACCTGCTAACCCTCTCTCTACTCTTCCTACTTGCTGGCGACATCTCCCCTAATACTGCCCCCCCCAAAATCCCCACAATCACCTCCACCCCACTTCCTCAACCCATCACTAACCCCTGTAACCTCACTACCACTAACTCCCGTAACCTCACCAGCCTCAGATCCATTCCCCAAGCCCCTGCCCCCCCCCCAGTCCCTCTACCAGACGCACTTTGGAACACCCACTCAGTCTGCAATAAACTCCCATTCATCCACAACCTCTTTATGTCCAACAAACTCATTTATTGACATCACCGAGACCTGGCTCACCCCCTCTGACACGGCCTCCTCCGCTGCATGGCGGACTCAGTCTTTCCCACACCCCCCGCCCCTCTGACAAACATGGCGTGGTGTCGGCGTACTCTTGTCCAACACCTGCTCCTTCTTCCCTATTACACTGCCTCCCTCCGTCACTCTCCCCTCTTTCGAAGCCCACTCCGTCCACATCTTTTCCCTCTGTATTCTTCAGCTGCCCGTCATCTACTGCCCCCTTGACCCATCGCCTCCTTCCTTGACCACTTCACCACCTGGCTACTTCACTTCCTTTCTGTCGACATCCCCACCATCATTATGGGTGACTTCAATATCCCCATCGACTCTTCCCACCCAACCGCCTATAAACTTCTTTCCCTGACCACTTCCGTTGGGCTCTCCCAATGGTACTCCTCTGCCACCCATAAAGATGGCCACACGCTGGACCTCATATTCACCCGTCTTTGCTCCTTCTCTAACCTCACAATCTCACCCCTTCCCCTATCTGACCACAACCTCTTGACTTTCTCCTCCCTCCTCTCCTGCTCTCGCGCTACCCCCTCTCCGCAAACTCGATCACCCTCGCAGAAACCTAAAAGACATAAATCTCCACTTATTCTCAGAATCCCTTCTCCCCCTCACCGACATTACCTCCATACGTGACATAGACACTGCCACCACCCTATACAACACCACATTAAATAAGGCCCTCGACCCAGCCGCCCCCCTCACATACCTTTCTCCACGCACAAACAGGCAACCCTGGCTCACCACCCTCACTATAGACCTGAGAAGGGCCTCCAGGGTCGCCGAGAGGAGATGGAAAAAGTCTCACTCCACTGAGCACTTTGCTTTGTTCAAACATTCCCTCACCAACATCAAGGCTGCACTTGCTGCCGCCAAACAAGCCATTTTCTCATCCCTAACCAACTCCCTGTCCCACAATCCCAAACAGCTTTTCAAAACTTTCAATTCCTTACTCTGTCCGCCCGCTCCTCCTCCCTCTCCCCTTATCTCTGCTGTGAAGACTTTGCCTCCTTCTTCAAGGAGAAGACTGACAAAATCAGAGATAGCTTTGACCCACTATCCCCACAACTTCCCCACTCACCTACACTGCCCTCCCCCTCCATCAACTGCTTTCCCCCATTACTGAAGACCAACTCTCCTCCCTCCTGTCGAAATAGCACCTCACCACCAGCACCCACGACCGACTCTCATCCCACCTCATTCCCAACATCACCTCCGTTTTCATCCCAACCCTAACTCATCTCTTCAACTTATCACTTACTACCAGCGCTTTCCCCTCAGCCTTCAAATACGCCTTGATCACACCCGTCCTCAAAAAAACCCTCCCTCGACCCAACATCTGTCTCTAATGGTCCATTTACACGCGGCCAGAAGAAGGAAGAAACTGGCAGGCATCGGACACAATTGTGCCTGTTGCCTTGAAAAGACCACGATGTGGCGGCGTGTAATTCAGGACTTTCCTTACTGTGTCTTCCCTGAAGGAAGGAAAGTCCTGAATTACACGCCGCCACATCGTAGTCTTTTCAAGGCAACAGGCACAATTGTGTCCAATGCCTGTCGGTTTCTACCTTCCTGTGGCCGCGTGTAAATGGACCATAACTATCGCCCCATATCTCTTCTCCCTATCGCCTCTAAACTTCTTGAACAGCACGTCCATTCCGAACGGTCCTCTCACACTCTTCAACCGCCTACAATCCGGTTTCCGACCCCGCCACTCCACTGAAACAGCCCTAACCAAAGTCACCAACGACCTACTGACCACCAAGAGCAAGTGTCAATACTCCGTCCTCCTCCTCGACCTATCTGCCGCTTTTGACACTGTTGACCATTCCCTTCTACTTTGGATCCTGGAATCTTTTGGCAACACTGACCTAGCCCTCTCCTGGATCTCCTCTCACCTAGCGGACCAGATTTTTAGCATCACCCACTTCCACACCTCCTCTTCGCCCTACCCCTATCTGTCGGGGTCCCCAAGGCTCGGTCCTGGGATCGTTACTTTTCTCCATTTACATCCTCGGCCTAGGGCAACTCATTGAGTCCCATGGCCTTGAGTACCACCTCTATGCTGACGACACCAGATCTACCTGTCTGAACCCGACATCTCCTGCCTACTAGCCAAAATTCCACAATGCCTGTCCGCCATCTCATCCTTCTTCTCTGCTCGCTTCCTTAAAATGAACATGGACAAAACTGAGTTCATCTTCTTCCCCCAAGCAACTCTCCCCAACTACTCAACCTATCCATCCTCATCAACGACTGCTCACTCTCCCCAGTCCCCCAAGCCAAGTGCCTCGGAGTATATCCTTGACCCTTCCCTCTCCTACAAGCCCCACATCGAGGCCCTCGCCACCTCCTGCTGACTCCAGCTCAAAAACATTTCAAGGATTCACTTTCCTTGACCACGACACCGCTAAAACACTTATTCACGCTCTTCATCTTATTCATCGTCCTCCCTGCTACCTCAATTGCACCTCTCCAATCTATCCTAAACTCCGCTGCCTGACTAATCCATCTGTCCTCCCGCTACTCCCCTGTCTATTCCCTCTGCCAAGCCCTTCATTGGCTTCCCGCTTCCCAGAGATCCCGGTTTAAAACACTAACCATGACATACAAGGCCATCCACAACCTGCCTCCTTCTTACGTCTCCAACTTAGTCTCCAAATACCGACCCTCACGCAAATTGCGATCCTCCAAAGAACTCCTCTTTTATTCCCCCTCATCTCCTCTTCTCATAAACCGCATACACTCTCTGCCCCAACACATCAGACACTCTCCTACCCTGGGAACTTTCAAAAGAAACCTGAAGACCCACCTCTTCTGTGAAGCCTACAATCTGCAATGAGACCCGATCCACCGCCCCTCGACCGGCAGTTTTCCCCCTCCTACTGTATCCCCACCCGCCCCGTGTAGACTGTGAGCCCTCGGAGACAGGATTCTCTCTTCTCTTGTACCTGTATGACCTGATTGTCCACATTTATTGTACGTGTCTTAGTCTGCTCTTTCCTCATGTAAAGTACCATGGAACCTAATGGTGCTATATAAATGAATAATAATAATACTGCGAAATTGTCAAACATACAAAGAAAAAAACATAGGAAAAACACGGGAAATCCGCAGCGTCGGCACATAGCGTGTGTCTGTCGGTGGTCTGTTTGCTTCCTTCAGGTAGTCAGATTTGTTCATCATGACTATTGCACCACCCTTGTGTGCAGGTTTAATGGTGATTTCTTTGTTGGTTTTCAAAGACTGGCCATTCTCTCCTGGGCATTGACATTGGATGGTTGACTCTTGTGTGTATCCAAGATAGTGGATTTTACCAAATGTCTGAAAGTATCCATATATTTTTACAAATGGGAGTTCAGGACTACAAGATCCCAAGTAACTTCAGTTGCACCACAAGCAATGTGGTGTATTAAATTATATGTACCGTTGTCCTACCTGGGTATACAGCTTACGGGGGATGCCTCCCTTCTGTACGATCTGAACTATAAGCCCTTACTGCTGAAGATCACTGCCGACTTGAATTCATTCGACTGCCGCTCACTATCCTGGTTTGGACGTATTAATGTACTGAAAATGGACATACTTCCAAAGCTTCTGTACCTATTTCAAACAGTTCCAATAGCTCTTCCCCGCCTCTTTTTCTCTCAATTGAGACGCTTGTGTACAAAATTCATCTGGAGACGTACTAGACCGAGACTGTCATACAAAATTCTGACTAGACCCAAGGTGGGAGGGGGGATGGCGCTCCCTGACTTTCGGCTCTATCACGCTGCGTCCCTCCTTACAAGAATGGTGGATTGGTTTCACGGACATAAAGTGAAACAATGGGTCCGCCTGGAGCGTGCCATGGTGGGATGGACCCTCACTTCTCTTCCGTGGGTGAAGCGTTCTGATCGTCCACAATCCCTCCTGTCTTTTCCTTTGACTAAGGATTTGCTCCAGACATGGGATACTCTGAACCGCCAGCTCTCCATCTCGCCTTCATGGGGACCCATGACGCCAATCTTCGACAAACCCAGCCTTCCCACCAGGGGTTCAGACTGATCATTTTTTCATCTGGAAGGCCGAAGACAGACCACGATTATCCCACGCTTTAATGGGCTCTGACACGATACCCCCACTTGCTTCTTTTGCTTTGGTAGACACGGGAAGACCCGTACATTGGTTTGAGTATTTCCAGGTCAGGTCATTTGTCTTCTCCTCTGGGGGTCTATCCGCTCTCGCAGCTGAATGCTCCCCTTACGAATCACTGCTTCTCTTGGGGTCAGCTCCCTCCCACGTAATTTCTAAGGTTTATGCGTATCTTACTACGACTGAGACGATTAGATCTCTGTGGTACATCGTGGAATAGGAGCGGGATCTGGGGCTTGGGGCGGAGGACCTGGACTGGAACAAATCTCTCCTTTGTACACACAAACTTTCTTTGGCATGTAAAGCTCAGGAGACTTAATTTTAAGCTGATGACCAGATGATACAGGTGCCCTTGAGAGATCAAGAAAATATTCCCAGATACCTCAGAGGAATGCTGGAGATGTGGGAGGGAGGTAGGGTCCATTTTGCACATCTGGTGGTCCTGCCTCCCCATTCTAGCCTTGTGACACAAGGTATTTGACCTATATAATCTCATCACTAATGGGGGGGTCCCCTGTCTGCCACAGGTTGTCTATGATCCCAGGTTCCTTCAAGGGAATTAAAACAGGCTTATTGCGTCACTGCCTCACTGCAATCAGATCTATAATTCCGAGAAAATGGCGTTCACCAGTCTGCCCCTCCATTCTAGACTGGAAATGGATTTCATTTGTAGAATGGAGAGAATCTCCGCCCACTCTGATTCTCAGATGGATAGGTACTTTCAGACCTGGCAGACCTGGCTATTATTTCGGTAGTCCCCTGATTTTGAGGGGATCCTGGTATCATGAGTCTAACAAGACTCGATCTACTCCCCCCTTGATCCAAAATGATAACCCAGAGGCGGTCTGGTCCCTCCCCCTCCTCCCTATCCTGTCGCTTTCCCTACTTTCTTCCTCCTTCTGTTTCTTCTCTTTCTCTTGTTCTACCCTTTGTATCCTATCTTGAAAACGATTGATATTGGATAACCTTATTCAATATCTCTTGGAACTACTTATATAGATTTGTTTGTTCTTTATCCTAATTGTTTCGCTACCAATCTACAATATACCCAAGCCCCATGTGAGAACAGTTTTATTTACCAACTAAGACATACTGGATTATATATACAATCTTTCTTTTTTTCCTCTTCCAACGGTTTTTGCGCCTTGGAGAAGCACCTGGCGTATAGTATGTTTATACGGTCATTGTCTTAATACTTTGTAGATCCTCTTTGTATTATTACATGCTTGGAACTGACATTGTAATATTCCTATGTTGTAACGCTTTCATAAGATGTTAATAAAGATTTTTGAGAAGAAAAAAAAATTATATGTACCAAACCTCACATTATATCTCTCCTTTATAAATACTTTCGGGGAATTCTGGATGGGGATGTGTCTCGGGCTCCTGGGTTCAGAAGGAAGTGGGAGACGGACATTGGCAGATCCATTTCACCAGATGAGTGGGACAAAATTTATATTTCCACTTACAAAGCTCCTGCTGCTTCACTCTCCCAGGAGAGGAATTATAAGGTGTTGGCAAGGTGGTATTGCTGCCCCTTGGACATACATAATATTTTATGTATGTCTATGGGGAGCTGTGGCTTCAGCACCATGAGAGGGGACAGCTCCCCATAGACAGTAACATAAGCCGGCTTTCCCGACAGTTCTTTAAAGCTATTATACATAAAAATTAACCCCTTCATACACATGGTGTAATGACACCATGTCTTCAGAGAGTGAGGACACTCTCCACATACATGGTGTCACTACACCAGCTGCATATTAACCCCTTCAGCACTGGGTTTAGAGCCTCTCAGCATCCTCTGCGCACACATGCGGTCCAGAGGATGCTGATGGGGTTTATCAGTAAAATAACCCCAGACTACATTATTTTACTACAATCATCATTGTCTTAGCTAAACATCTTGTACCGCTGCTGTCACAGTGGTACAAGATGATAGCTTACTGTACAGCACAGCGGGAAATTTAAACTTGCCGGCTTTGACAGCCAGCGAGTTTCTATTCCCAACAAATGCTGTCTGCGGTCCTTCAGGACCACAGACAGCATCACAATCACGCAGCACACACGCACTCACACCTCACAATCACAGCACACTAACATACATACAGCCAGCCACACTCATCATACGCACCATACTCGCACCATACACACCCACAAACACGCACAGCACTCGCATCACTGTCATGCATCAAAAACGCGGCGTTTTTGATGCATGATAGTGTGCCTCCACCCTAAAGGTGATTTACTTATTACTAGATTTTGAATTGGTAAAGAATTATTTTGTACAGCCACAAAATAACTGCTTGTTAAGATAATCACACCTATGCTAAATAGCAATATGGACTTATTTCTATCCCTCATGTGAAAAGACGCAGACAACATCGCCATTAACATTATACAGAATTTCCATAAGCTGTACATAGAAATATGTTGGATATGTAATTCGCCAAACAAGTGATTGGTAGTTGTTTGTTTTGCATTACTCAAAACTTAATAAAACTTGATTTATATAAATTATATGTACCAAATGTCCTACAGGTGGCATGTATGTAGGGGAGACCAGACTACAATTCACAACAAGAATGAATTCTCATTGCCACACAATAAAAGAAAGGCGTATGGACCTACCTGTAGTCAAGCATTTTTGCAACTCTGACCACAGATTAATAGACATGAGTCTGCTCATTTTAAAAAGTAACTTCAAATTTCAGAAAGAGAGAACAATTTGGGAATACAAATTGATAACGACCTTTGACACATTCAAAACAGGATTGAATGTCTCACATGGATTCATGTATTTTTACATCATTTGAAAGTGCATTTGGGGATATCACATCTTTGAACAGATCCCAGTTAGAGGATAATGAACTTTTGACACTTCTTACGTGAACTGTCTCTCATGGATTTATAAACTAAAAGAAGGAAGCAAGCGCAGATAGAGTCTTATCTTTTTAACAATCAGCGGCTTAAGAGCCGTAATGAACACTGTTCACCTGGTCTAGCTGTGTGACACACAACCAGTATGAAAAACATGTAATGGTGGCTGCTGCTGGACCCACACCTCCACAGGCTATGTGGTTGAATTCCAGATTTTTCCAGGGACAATGTGTCGCCGGTCCACGCTGCCACAAATAACTCAAATCAAAAATTCACTCTATACATTTATTTGTATCCATTCAACGCGTTTCGGAGCCTGATACACTCCCTGATGAAGGAGCATAGCAGGCTCCGAAATGCGTTGGATGGATTCAAATAAATGTATAGAGTGAATTTTTGATTCGAGTTATTTGTGGCAGCGCGGACCGACGACACATTGTCGCATGGATTTATGGCTTTTTACATTCACTGAGAAATTTTCAGGTCTCCACCGACCACTAATTATATAACAATAATATAATCGGTTCCTCTTATCTCGGAATTTTGATTTTACCTCCCCAGCTCCTCTCCCCCTCCCAAGACAGGTGACGTAAAGCAGAGTCAGTCGTATTTACTGCATCATCCTACCCTGCATATCGTATATATGTATGTGTCTTCAGAATTTGTCTCATTATTAGCCTGATGAAGAAGCCATAGTGTCTCAAAAGCTTGCTTTGCTTACCATCTTTTCAGTTAGCCATTAAAAGGTATCAACCACTGAGGACTCTAAGATTCTAATAGGTTTCTATCTACTTGCTAACACGGTATAAACAATTTTTTACCTTATTAAAATGGCCCATAGCCTAAAATTCACATATCAGGTCCCCAATCAAAAGCATCACTCCTTTCTTTCTAAGCCCGGCCGTGTACCTGAATATTGTTTTCCACCACATGGGGTATTAGCATACTCAGGAGAAATTGTTTTGAAGTCCATTTTATCATGTTCCCTGTGTGAAATTTAAAAAAATCCTTTTTTTCCACAAATGTTCTTTTAACCTGCACATTTTCACAGCTCAACGTTATAAAAATCTGTGAAGCACCTGGGAATTCAAGGTGCTCACCACACATCCAAATAAATTCCTTGGGGGTCTAGTTTCCAAAATGTGGGCACTTGTGGAAGGTTTCCAGTGGCTCTCCAAATAGGACCTTACACCCGCAGATCATTACATCAAAATCTGCGTTTTAAAATGTCACTACCTCCCTTCAGAGCCCTACCGTAAGCCAAAACAGTGGTTATTCGCCACATATAGGGTATGGGCGTACTCAGGACAAATTGCCCAACAAGTTTTGGGATACCATTTTATCCACTTGCCCTTGTTAAGACATTTGAAGCTAAAAGAACATTTTTGTGGAAGAAAAAGACTTTTTACATTTTCACAGCTCAGCTTTTTAAAATTTTATGAAGCACTTGAGGGTACAAAGTGCTCACCACACCTTTTGATTGGAAACTAGAGCCCTCAAGGAACCTAAGTGAGGTCACTTGTGTTTTTTTTTTCACTGTTAGGCACATCAGGGGCTCTCCAAACATGGTGTCCACTAACGACTCCAGCTTATTTTCCCCTTGAAGGGTCATATGTTGCTCCTCCCTTCCGAGCTCTGATGTGCGCCCAAACAGTAGTTTTCTACCACATATGGGGCATCATCGTACTCAGGAGAAATTGCATAACAATTTTTATGGTCCATTTTCTGCTGTTACTCGTGAAAATACAATATTTGAGGCTAAAGTAACAGCACCTGAAGGGTTAATAATCTTTTGAATGTGGTTTTGATTAGCTTGAGTGGTGCAGTTTTTGGAATGATATCACTTTTGGGTGTTTTCTGTCATGTAGGCCCCTCAAAATGACTTCAAATGTGATGTGGTCACTAAAGAAATTGCTGATGAACTTTGAATACTTCTACCTTCCTAACAGAAAAAACAATGTAGTTTCCAAAATTGTGCTGATGTAAAGTAGACATGTGGGAAATATTATTTATTAACTATTTTGTGTGACATTACTCTCCAGTTTAAAAGTATAAAAATGCAAAGGTTGAAAATTGCAGAATTTTCAAAATTCAATAAATTTCCATTTTTTAACAAAAATATGGAAAAACTATCATCCTAAATTTACCACTAACATGAAGTCCAATATGTCATAAAAAAACAATCTCAGAATCACTGGGATCTGTTGTAGTGTTCCAGAGTTATAACCTCATAAAGTGACACTGGTCAAAATTGCAAAAAATGGCCTGGTCATTAGGGTCAAAAAGGGCCCAAGGGTGAAGGGGTTCATTGTGACACACTCCCTTCATCTCCTGCTGTGCTGGCGCTAGGTGTTGGAGTCAGGCTGACACCTGTACAGGAGAACTGCCATTGACAGTAACACCTCTCCAACAAAGGTGTCAGGTATGACTCCAACACATAGTGCCAGCACAGCAGGAGGAAGGAGTATGTTGCTGTTAATGCAGATGAGCAGAGCATAAATAGCTGTGCTAGATGATACCTCTCCTGCAGAGGAGCCAATCTCACCAGTTTCATCGTCCCCTATCCTCGCATCCATCGCGATCAGACTGTGGGTACCAATGAGGACACCAGAGCAGCCACACGCTGTGCAGTCTGCACGCAATCCTCTCTGCATTGATGAGGTTGTGATGTGATTGGTGTTTACCTGGCTGATTCCAGCCGCTGCCCGGAGCGCCTCTCCTCACTATACTTCCTGAAGCTCAGAAGATAAAGACATTTTCAAATGAAAACTGCTCCCTATGTGAAATTATATGACTTTTAGGATTGCCATCTTTCTTAGGTGGCATTAGTTTGTCTACTTCCTCACGGAAGTGACAATTTGCTTATGTGAAACTAATAATTGCAATACAAACATGGATCTATATGCATCAATTTTGGGAGAGTGGAAATTTACTAACCGTACATTCAATAGAAGTATGGGGAAAGTCTAAATTATATCCAAAAAATTGGCACCGATCATTAGCTGGAGCTATGCAACCTCTGTGTCAGGGGCGGAACTACCGTGGTGCAGCTGGTGCAGCTGCACCAGGGCCCCGAGCAGCTAGGGGGCCCCTGGGGCTCCAGCGGCAGGTCCCCTGTCAGACAGACGGGGGTGCTGTCGGGTGTTAGCGGCGCTGCACACCCGCGGCACTGTTCTGGCACTTTTCGGGGAGGGGCGGCGACTAAGAGTGTTGTCTTTTTTTTTTTTCCTGCTCTGAGCCCCGGTCGGGTGACCCCGCCCCCTGGACACCTCACCCCCACCCCCTGGACACCTAACCCCCCTCCTGGACACCACACCCCCCCCCAGTCATCGCGCCCTCCCGCCTCACCTCACAGCACTGCCGGCGGGGACAGATGCCGGGTGGAACAGGACCTGTGATGATGTCACGCACATGTGACTCAGGTGGGCGGAGCTACATTTTGCCCGGCAAGAAGAATTGCCAGATAGGAGGAACTGGGACTGTCTTTACAAGGTACATAGCGGTGCGTGCAGAGGACGTGGGGTGTGCAGAGGACGAGGGGTGTGTGCAGAGGACGTGGGGGGTGTGCAGAGGACGAGGGGGGTGTGCAGAGGACGAGGGGGGTGTGCAGAGGACATGGGGGTGTGTGCAGAGGACGAGGGGGGTGTGCAGAGGACGAGGGGGGTGTGCAGTGGACGTGGGGGGGTGTGCAGTGGACGTGGGGGGTGTGCAGAGGACGTGGGGGTATGTGCAGAGGACGAGGGGGGGTGCAGAGGACGTGGGGTGTGTGCCGAGGACGAGGGGGGTGTGCAGAGGACATGGGGGGGGTGTTTCTCTCAGATCACATCCGTGTGATGTCTGAGTGCAATCTGTTTTTTTTCTCAGCAGCTATTACTGTAGAATCATTTACAGGAATATTTTACAGTGTTCTCAGCTGCAGAATGAGATGCATCCGTGAAAAACATTGTATCCGTGCGTTCACACATTGTGTATTTTGTTGCGCTTTTTTGCGCGCTTTTTGCCGCGTTTTTTGGCCGCGCAAAAAAAGCGCAACAAGATACGCAGGGGCTTTCACACACTGCGCTTTCTTTACCCCAGAATGTGATGTATCACATGACCGCGAGCGCCCAATCAGCGTCGGGAACGCCCCTCTGACGTCACCGCAGGTCTTGGCAGCACTACACATCACTTGGCACCGGAGACCGGACACCGGGAAAAGGCGTCAGAGAGGTAAGTATTTCATTCTTTTTATTTTTCATACACTTGCCTTTGTTTAATTTAGATTTCGCAGTGTATATTAATACACTGTGAAATCTAATGGGCGGTCACAGCTGTCACAGAGGGAGGAGGAAGCAGGATTCTTCCTCCCCTCTGTGACATCACAGGGAGAAAACGCAGGAGCAGCTGCGTAAAGAATTGACATATCAATTCTTTACGCAGCTGCGTTTTCTCCCATAAACGCCCTGCGTATTTTTGCGCAATGTCTGCATTGCAAAGTGAATTTCCCATTCACTTTGCTGGCAGACAAAATGCATATTGCGTATTTTGAAAAAGCGTACGTAAAAAAGCGCAGCAAAATACGTAATGTGTGAACGCAGCCTCAGACTCGGATGGTTCGTGTGCTGTCCGTGTGCGGTCTGTGATTTTGTCAGACCCATAGACTTGCATTGGTGAGTCTTGCGCGGGAATCACATACTGTCGCAGCATGTTGCAACTTTTTTCTCATCCTGAATCTGGATGAGAAAAAAGTGTCCGACACTCGCCAATGTGCTCTCAGAGATTGATTGCAATGCGAGAAAATCACACATTGCACTCATCAGAGTTTCACGCCAGTGTGTCTGTACCCTAATACTAAAATCCATATAGTAATCCTACTGGCATGGGGAGGATTTATGGCTCAGTTAGTACACACTCCATACTTCTTGTCAGTGGCGTAACTACAGTCCGAAGGGCCCCGGTGCGAAATTTGGACCTGGGCCCCCTCTTCCCCCACGCGCCCACATTGGTCAGATGTACGGGTCCCACATAATGTTCTAAATCCTATAAAGACTCACAAATTGACCCCTCTCCCCTTCATTATGTATTAATGTCCCTCATTCAGGTATATATGATCCTCCATTATAGTATAATGCCGCCTCACAACCGCTCCAGATAATATAATGCCGCCTCACAGTTGCTCCAGATAATATAATGCCACCTCACAGCCGCTCCAGATAATATAATGCCGCCTCACAGCCGCTCCAGATAATAAAATGCCGCCTCACAGCCGCTCCAGATAATACAATGCCGCCTCACAGCCGCTCCAGATAATATAATGCCGCCTCACAGCCGCTCCAGATAATATAATGCCGCCTCACAGCCGCTCCAGATATGTCACCTCACAGCCGCTCCAGATAACACAATGCCGCCTCACAGCCGCTCCAAATAATATAATGCCACCTCACAGCCGCTACAGATAATATAATGCCACCTCATAGCCGCTCCAGATAATACAATGCCGCCTCACAGCCGCTCCAGATAATACAATGCCGCTTCACAGCCGCTCCAGATAATACAATGCCACCTCACAGCCGCTCCAGATAATACAATGCCACCTCACAGCCGCTACAGATAATGTAATGCTGCCTCACAGCCGCTCCAGATAATATAATGCCGCCTCACAGCCGCTCCAGATAATACAATGCCACCTCACAGCCGCTCCAGATAATATAATGCCGCCTCACAGCCGCTACAAATAATATAATGCCGCCTCACAGTCGCTCCAGATAATATAATGCCGCCTCACAGCCGCTACAGATAATATAATGTCACCTCACAGCCGCTACAAATAACATAATGCCGCCTCATAGCCGCTCCAGATAATATTATTCTGCACACACAGTCACATACATTGCACACACAGTCACATACATTGCACTCACAGTCACATGCATTTGACACACAGTCACATGCATTGCACTCACAGTCACATGCATTGCACTCACAGTCACATGCATTGCACACACAGTCACATGCATTGCACACACAGTCACATGCATTGCACACACAGTCACATGCATTGCACACACAGTCACATACATTGCACACAGTCAGTCACATGCATTGCACTCACAGTCACATGCATTGCACATACAGTCACATACATTGCATTCACAGTCACATGCATTGCACACACAGTCACATACATTGCACTCACAGTCACATGCATTGCACTCACAGTCACATGCATTGCACATGCAGTCACATACATTGCATTCACAGTCACATGCATTGCACTCACAGTCACATGCATTGCATTCACAGTCACATGCATTGCACAGAGTCACATACATTGCATTCACAGTCACATGCATTGCACATGCAGTGCATTCACAGTCACATGCATTGCACATACAGTCACATGCATTGCACATACAGTCACATGCATTGCACATAGTCACATGCATTGCACATACAGTCACATACAATGCATTCACAGTCACATGCATTGCACACAGTCACATTCATTGCATTCACAGTCACATACATTGCACATACAGTCACATGCATTGCATTCACAGTCACATGCATTGCACAGAGTCACATACATTGCATTCACAGTCACATGCATTGCACTCACAGTCACATGCATTGCATTCACAGTCACATGCATTGCACAGAGTCACATACATTGCATTCACAGTCACATGCATTGCACATGCAGTCACATACATTGCATTCACAGTCACATGCATTGCACTCACAGTCACATGCATTGCATTCACAGTCACATGCATTGCACAGAGTCACATACATTGCATTCACAGTCACATGCATTGCACACACAGTCACATGCATTGCACATACAGTCACATGCATTGCACAGTCACATGCATTGCACATACAGTCACATACAATGCATTCACAGTCACATGCATTGCACACAGTCACATTCATTGCATTCACAGTCACATACATTGCACATACAGTCACATGCATTGCATTCACAGTCACATGCATTGCACAGAGTCACATACATTGCATTCACAGTCACATGCATTGCACATACAGTGCATTCACAGTTACATGCATTGCACATACAGTCACATGCATTGCACATACAGTCACATACATTGCTCACACAGTCACATACACTGCTCACACAGTCACATACACTGCTCACACAGTCACATACACTGCACACACTGTCAACACACACCCTGTACCTTCTCTCCTGTGTGCTCCATGCTCCCTGAAGGTCTTCAGGCCAGGCCCAGGAAGCAGCCAGTGACTAAAGCGGTGCTGTGTGAGGAGGAGGAGAGCAGGCCAGGCCGGAAGACTCTAAGCAGCTCCTCTTCGGCAGAGAGGTAGGTGTGCTGCTGCATGCCTCCTACAGTCCCCAGCCTGCTCCCGCGGTCTGCATGTAGAGGAAGAAGGGTGGCGGGGTGGCTGCAACATCAGCGGTGAGTGCCAATAGTCCTCAGGCGGCCGTGATCATCCGCCTGGGGACCGGCCGGGTAGAGCGCCACACAGCTGGCGCAGCGGTAGCAGGGGTCGGCGGGCTCCGGGCCCCTGTACCCCCGGGCCCGGTCTCACTTGCGACCCCTGCGACCGCGGATGGTACGCCACTGCTTCTTGTTATTAACCAGTTAATGCTCTCTTGTCCACCGCACTGCAGTGTCAAAAGAGGAAGACAATGAGACAAGCAGCAACATGGCATCAGAGAGCCCTTGACCTCGAAATAGAAGATCCTCAGATCCTGGTACTGTGACATAATATTAAGAATACAGGTTTTTTGCATTTATATTGCATTATGAACTCCACAGCACGGCGGCGAAAATTGCTCCGGCCCCGGGCCCTCCTTGAGTCCTGCTTGTTGCCATACACTGGGGTTGTGCAGAGGTGGCAATTGCACCCCTTCTCTTTGTGTTTTAGTATAGTAGTTATATTCTTGTATATAGGGGCAGACAGTGTATACTATGTATACTTCCAGATGATCAATAACTAAAGAGGCGGCAAATTTTTCGACCGCCCCGGGCACCACAAACAGTTGCTACACCGCTGGCTGTGAAGCACACCCGCGGCACTATTCTGGCACTGAGTTCCAGGGGGGTGGGGGGGCCCGAAAAATTTCTTGCACCAGGGCCCACTACAGTCTGGGTCCTCCCCTGCTCTGTGTCACCCCCCTCAAGAGCTGATTGGAGATACAGTCCTTGACAAAAGTTATGTCGCTTATGCATGTTATGTAAATAAAAGCTTATAACCTGACATTAAATTCATCCATTGGTTTTATAAATTATTATTTTGAAAGCTGAAACCCTAAATAATTTGGCATCAATGCTGAAATATTGATCATTTAATGAACACAGAATGGTCAGATTTTGGCAAGACAAAAGTTTTGTCGCCCACAGAAAGTAATGTGCTATTCAAACAAATAATTAACTTAAAATACAAATGTATGTTGCATAACAGTGGTGAATGAAGTTGTGGTGCTATTAGAGTCATATTTAATATTTTGTGTGACTTCCATGAGCTTGGAAGACTGCATCCATGCGGTTCAACAATGATTCATGCAATTTATTAATCAAGTCATCAGGAATAGAAAAAAATGCACTCTTAGGGCACCGTCACACTGAGCGACACTCCAGCGATCCCGACAGCGATAACGACCTGCCAGGATCACTGGAGCGTCGCTACCTGGTCGCTGGGGAGCTGTCAAACAGGCAGATCTCCTCAGCAACCAGGGAGCCACCTCCACATCGCTGGAAGCGGGAGGACGCTGGAACTATGATTAACAGCGGGTATCTAGGCAGCGCACACTGCCTAGATACCCGGTGTTTATCATGGTTACCAGCGTCCTCCCGCTTACAGGCTGCGCTAAGCAGGGAGGATGCTGGTAACTACGTGCTGCCTAGATACCCGCTGTTTATCATAGTTACCAGCGTCCTCCCTGCTTAGCGCTGGTAACCATGATAAACACCGGTTATCTAGGCAGCGTGTGCTGCCTAGATACCCGGTGTTTACGATGGTTACCAGCCTGTGAGGTCGCTTGTCGTTGGTCTCTCGCCGTCACACGCATCGATGCATGCTGACCAGCGAGAGACCAAGGACCGAAAAATGGTCCTGAACCATGTGCAGTGATCAGTGACCTCACAGCAGGGGCCTGATCGCTGCTACATGTCACACATAACATCGCTGGGGAGATCGCTGTTACATCATAAAACCTGTGATGTATCAGCGATGGGGCTTAACATGCCTCCCAGAGTTCATCTAGAGTCTTTGGCTTTGTCTTCAAAGCTTCCTCTTTCATCCTATCCCAAACATGCTCAATGATGTTCATGTCTGGTGACTGGGCTGGCCAGTCCTTGAACACCTTGATCTTTTTTGCCTGGAGGAACTTTGTTCTGGAGATGGAGCACCATCCTGCTGCAGAATTTGACCCGTTTTATGATTTGGAATGTAAGAGGTAGCTAATACTTCCTGATATTTTAGGCTATTGGTACTGCCTTCCACCTTGCAAATGTTTCACACACCCACTTACTGAATGTAACCTCAGACCATGATCTTTCCACCACCAAATTTGGATCCATACGGGTTCCAGTAGGTCTCCTGCAGTATTTGCAGCGGCTGTGGTGTAATTCTACTGAAGATTCATCAGAGAAATCCACATTCTGCCACTTTTCCAGTGTCCATCTGTTTAGCAGGCTGTGGGACTTTGCAAATGCCACACAGTTTTTTATTTGCCTTTTGTTTAGTGCTTGCTTCTGGGCAGATTCGACCATGGAGGCCATTTCGAGACAGAATCCTACAAACTGTTCTAGTTGACACAGGGACTTGAGGTGACTAGGCCTGTTGAAGGTCTGCTGCAGTGGAAGAGGAGCTTGCTTTGGATTTTTTAACCAATAAACGTTCCTCCTGAGCAGTTATCTTGCGGGGTCTGCCGGACTTGGGATTGTCAAACACATCTCCAGTCTCTTTAAATCTTTTTTTTTAATTCTTTGTACTTGACGCTGAGACACATTAAAGGTGCCAGCCACTTCTGTAATGGATCTGGTCTTCAGCCTCTTGATAATCAAGGTTTTGGTCGCAGGGTGGAATTTTGGCATGTTGTCAGAGCTCAAGTTGCAGTTCAAGTGAAGGTCTGGGGTGCTGGGTTTCTTTTTATACACACCCACTAATTAACCGATCATTTACGGAGCACAGGTGAGGGTGTAAACTAGGATTGGGTGCATTATATGACCAGGTGCCAAAACATTTGTCTTGCCAAAATCTGACCATTCTGTGTTCATTAAATGATCAATATTTCAGCATTGATGCCAATTTATTTTCTTAACCTAAACCACATTTGGAAGGGTTTCAGTTTCAAAAGAGTAATTTATAAAACCAATGGATGAATTTAACGTCAGATTATAAGTATTATTTACATAACATGGATAAGCGACTTAACTTTTGTGAGGGATTGTACTGTCCTTGTGACACTTTCTCTCCAATCAGATGCAGAGGGGCGAATTGACCCATCACTGCTTCTCTCAGCCTTATCCCATCCATGCTGCCCTGTGATCTGTTGCTGGCTGCTTCCCCAGTGATCTCCCGTGCCCAGCAATCCATTGCTGACTGTTTCCCCAGTGATCTCCCGTGCCCTGCTCTCTGCCACCTTTCTGACTGCTGTTGTTGCTTCCAAGGTAATCACCCACTGCCCTACTACTTACCTGATGATCTCCCATGCCCTGCGATTTCCTGCTGCCTCCCTGGCTCCTACTGCTTTCTCAGTGACGTCCCCTCTGCCTCGGTGACCCCATCCCCCCGCTGCGTGTGACTTTGCCCTTAAGAGAAAGGTCTGTGCCGTTTAGTGCCCAGCTTTGTGCCTCTGTATCTGTTGCCGCTGCCACCCACTCCCCAGCGACCCCCTCCCTACACCCCAGCTGTCCTCACTTATTTGGCGATCTTCCTGCCCCTGACTCCAGCCCGCGTCTTCCCGTGGCAGGGAACTTATGTGATCCCTTTGCCGGTGGGTCCCCCGACTTCTCTGCCACAGGTGACATCACTAACTGAGGCCTCGCGGTCAGTGTGATTGTAGATTCTACAGGGAGAGGACGTTTGTTCTCACCCTGAAAGATTGTGAGGGGTATGTGGGAGTAATAAAGATGGAGTTATATTTTTTTTAAGAAAAATAAAATTATTTTCTGTGTTGTGTATTATTTACTAGAGATTCATAATGGCCGGGTCCAACATTGGCTTGACATTATGAATCTCGGGCTTAGTGCCAGCTGGCACTGTTCAGGCGCGGCATTAACCTCTTTATTACCCAGTTTGCCACCACCACAGGGCAACTGGAATTCAGGATCCAGATGAACGCACCCTTTTCTGGGGTCACAGCAGGCTGCAATTTGCAGTATGGGGGCCCAGACTGCTTGAGCCTCCCCATGCTGAAGATTCCAGCCCCCAGCTACCTAGTTGTATCTGACTAACCCAAAAATACAGTGAAGCTTCACGTCATTTTTTTTCAGTTATTTCAAGAAATGATTTTATTGATTATCAGTCAGGTAAAGCTAGGCACCTGGGGGTTGGTGGAAGCCCATACAAGCCTTCCGTAACTGTGCTGGTGATAAAAAATACAGGAGAGCCCCATGTCATCGGTGAAACAAATACTCACTAAATATGCAACAAATACGCACTGTGTGAACACTGCTGTGTATTTAGGAGATAACATTGAGGTCTATAAGTGAAAATCGCAGCACAATATGCTGCTGGAATTGATATGCTGTAGATTTTCCCGCAATAAAAATCGAGGCATTTCCGCTGTGGGAAAACCCACATCATGGGCATAGGTCTTCTGCAATTACATACACTTTGTGACAGATCTGCAGCTTATGTGCAATAAAGTACGCGGGAAACCCGCAGAGCGGGCACATAGCCTTGGGGGCTCTGCAAATGGAGATCACAAACTATTATAGGAAAATCTGTGCTCAAAAATCAATTGCGCTCCTTGTCTCCCGTGCCCTGCTGTGTGCCCAGACACCACATATGGGGTATTCTCGTACTCGTGAGCAGTTACACAACAAACATTTGGGTCCAATATTTCCTGCTATCCTTGGGAAAATAAAAATATCTGGTGCAAAACAACATTTTTGTGGGATAAAATGAATATTTTTTCAATGATGGGTTTCTATGTTGTAAAATTCTACGATGCACTTGTGGGTTCACGGTGCTCACCACACACCTAGATTAATTAGTAGGGATGGGGTGTCTAGTTTCCAGAATGAGGTCACTTGTGGGGGACTTCTATTGTTTAGGTACATCAAGAGCTAACCAAACATAACGCCCGCAAACAATTCCATCATCTCCACTCCAAAACGTCATTCCTTCCCTTCTGAGCACTACCATGCACCCGGACAGTGGTTTTCTGCCACATATTGGGCATCAGCAAACTCGGGACAAATTGTCCAACACATTTTGGAGTCCATTTTATTCTTTTGCCCATGTGAATATGAAAAAAAATTGAGGCTAAAAGGAAAATTTCATGGAAAAAAAGTACTTTTTCATTTTCACGGCTCAATGTATTAAGCACTTGAGGGTTCAAAGTGCTCACCACGTATATACAGATACATTATTGGGGGGGTGTCTAGTTTCTAAAATGGGGTTGCTAGTGGGGGCTTTCCACTGTTTAGGCACACCAGGGGCTCTCCAAACGCAACATGGTGTCAGCTGACGATTCCAGCTAACTTTCTGCTTGAAAGGTCAAATGTCGCTTCTTCACTTTCCAGCCCTACGTGTGTCCAAACAGTGGTTTTTGACTACATATGGGATAGTGCCGTACTCATGAGAAATTGAATAATAAACTTTAGTGTTCATTTTCTGCTGTTACCATTGTGAGATGCAATATTTAAGGCTAAAATAACATTTTTGTCGGAAAAGTAAGATGTTCATTTTTTCTTCCACATTGCTTTAGTTCCTGTGAAGCATCTGAAAGGTTAATAACCTTCTTGAATATGATTTTGAGCAGTTTGAGGGGTGCGTTTTTTTAAATAGTGTCACTTTTGGGCGTTTTCTGTCACATAGGCCTCTAACAGTCACTTCAAACGTAATGTGGTAACTAAAAAAGTGGATTTGTAAATTTTGATAGAAATATGAGAAATTGCTCATAAACTTTGAACCCTTCTATTTTCCTTACAAAAAAAAATAATTCCAAAATTATGCTGATGTAATGCAGACATGTGGGAAATGCTACTTAACTATTTTGTGTGATATAACTCTCTAGTTTAACGGTATAAATATTCAAAGTTTGAAAATTGCCAAATGTTCCTTTTTTCACAAATAAACAACAAATATTGTCCTATATTTACCACCATCATGAAGTCCAGTATGTCACACAAAAAAAAATAAAAAAAACACACAATCTTGGAATCACTGGGATTTATTGAAGAGTTCCTATTATAACCTCATAAAGTGACACTTGTCAGAATTGAAAAAAAAAATTGCCCTGGACATTAAGGCTGGACGGTAAAGGAGTTAAGGATTTCTCTCCTCTCAACCATGAGATCTGTATGACTTGAGACAAGGAATCACTGAAGCAGTGGAGTCCATTCCTAAGGATACAGCACAGAACTGGACACCCGCCAAGACATCTGCTGTGTTACCAATGGGAATCACTTTGGACATTTGTAGTGTATAGAGAAAACTTTGATAGCGTGTATTTTCAAGTTTATAAATTTGTGTTACGTTCCCTCGATTATGAATACTCAGGCAATAATTTTGCATTTGCCTTTTTGAATTACCCTGTACTTGTACAACTAGCTATATGAAGGGGCAAAAAAACTGAAGAGAAGGGTAGCAAAACCTTATGTTGCACAGCAAGCAATGTTTGTGTGTCCTTTGGACAGATGCTAGAAAGTCATTAGATAAAGGAAACAAACTGATGGAATAGAAAGCCACAATTTATTTATTTCAATATTACACTCTACTTCCGTTATTACAATGAAGATCAGCCTGCTTGCCTAACTCACAGAGTAGGACAATCTCTTTGGTACCTAAGTGCTGGATACACCACATTAGAGCCTCTAAAATTACAGTACAAATGCTGGGCCAAGAGACTTTTATTACTCGTCCCCATATGACAGCTAAAGAACCCCTGATATGTAGCAGCAGATTACCTTGTAACATCAGTCATATACTGGTTTCACCATTCCTCGAAGAACAGATTTTAAGTATGTGTTTTTCTTGCTGATATGGGATATCTTTCCAAGGCATGACCAAAGAGAGTCCGGGGAGATATCTGTTATCATTCTGATTCATGAATAGAAAGTACATTCTGGAAAAAGCTATAGGACATATGAAGTAGCCTTTAAAAGTGAAAAATTAGAGTGAAAAGGTTTTCATTCTAACAATAATAATAATAATATTAGGAAGGACTTAAGTGTCAGAACCACAATTACTTTGCATAAATGCAGTGATAATGAAAGACTTCCGATGTGTGCATTAAAGCAGAATATATTTATGTGCAAGATCACCCAGCCACGCTGACTGCAGCAAGTTGTGATACGTACATTAAGCAATGAAAATATTGAAAAATATATGGATGCAAAATTAAAGCTCGACAGACAGACTTCATATCTGGGCATGCCAGAAGTGTACTGTGGCAATAAAAAAAAAATAGGGTTGATATTTATTACACAGACATGCTATAAACAGTAACAGGGTTGGTTAAAAACAGCAAACAATAACAGAATATGCCACATTGATTGGCTAGTACTGTAGTAGGCCTGATCACTTTGTGCTTCACGAGAAAGAGGCAGAGCTGCATCAATGCTATAGAAATTGACAAGTGATATTTTTTCTAATAAACTTAATCTAGACAACTTTTTCCCAATCTCATATAACCTCATTAAAGATGGTCCCAAGCCCCCATGCCTCCTTGCTGCAATTGGGATCAAATGAAGCATTAGGAATGCTCATTTCACAATATCCTTACAATATAAAACAGCCTGCCTATCAAAGCAAAATTTGTTCATCAGGTGAAATGTTGTGCTGAAGAAAAGATAATCATTCTTTACTTTGTAAACGGGAGAACAATGGCAGTTTATGCGCGCTGAATAATCTATTAAGTTCAGTTTGTCTATATAGGCTACTAAATGTCCGTTGATAAATAATTGTTTACCGACCAGCGGTCATTTAATGCTACAAATCGTCTAATTCAAACGCACCTTTAAGGGTGCCTTCACACTGCGGTCAGGTCCTGTCTGGGGATGTCAAGGGTGAACCTGACAGCCCCGGACCGGATCAGCACACAGAACTGGAGGGCTAATATCCCCTCCGGTCCGGTGTGCAGCCTGAAGCAGCAGATGATTCAAGACCGCAGCTCGCAGGGAGCTAGCCAAGGTCCTGAAATAACAGCTGTGTGCAGCCGCAGGTGTCCGTTTCCCGGATCCTCCCCATAGGCTCCCATGTTAAGGGAGCGCCGGATTGCCCCGGGAGGATCCGCGGGAATCCAGTGTAATCCAGGAGACACCAATTATGGGAGATTGTTCTTCCCCAGACACAAAAACGTTGCAAGCAGCGTATTCGGGAGAAAAATCCCACTTCTCCCAGATTCTTCCGGCAAGATGGAAGCCGGATGGCGGATAGCTGCCATCTGGCTCCATCCGGCCCCATAGGATACTATGGAGCCAAACTCCGGTCAGGGGCTGTCACCCCTGACAGCCCCGGACCTGACTGCAGCATGAAGGCACCCTAAGCGAGCACAGCACTCAGTTGTCTCCATCAGTCCTAAAAGCTAGGAACTGCCATACAAACCTGAGCATCGCAAGGAGGAATAGGAGGCGCTGTGTGTGTGTGTGTGTGTGTGTGTGTGTGTGTGTGTGTGTGTGTGTGTGTGTGTGTGTGTGTGTGACTGCGGAAGTAGGGACTGCGTGTTTCTGCCCCGGGGTGCCCATTGTATATTTGGCACCTATGCTGTGGATATTACTGTAGGGGAAAAAAAAAAAAACTCTTAAAAAGGTATAAACCTAAGAAGGCAACCTTCCCACTAAATGAACATTGTTTTTCCATAAAAGTAGATGTAAAATGAGAATTTAATGAAATGGCCTCCCTCTCACAAAACTACTAGTCATCAGCTGGGAAACACATGCCATCTGCAATTTAGTACTGCTTCCAATAAGGATCTCACTAAGCACTTTCTTTTCCACATCAACCAGAGCACAGTAAATGTTGAATATGAAAAATGAGAGACAGATGATTTACTTATAGTAAAAAAAAGAGAAATGATATTTGTTTCAAATCAGATTTCAGGTCTTATTTTCTAGCAGGTAACGGGCAACTTGACATCTCCAATGTTTCCTTGCAAGATATTTTCTCCTCTCCCTTCTCTGGGTTGGCAGTAAGGCTGAGCTAACTTGTCTATAGGGTGTCACATATACATAAAGATCCCAAAGTTAGCCCCTAGAGCAGGGACACTCACACATTGCATGCATGATGCAAACTTTAGATGTGACTCATTTACATGCATCAATTATGAACAAGAAACAAAATTCCTAGCCCAGAGCCTTCACATCAGTTTCCAGCCAATATTTTTTTTTACTAAAAATTAGTATGCCTTATTTTTATTAAATTATTTTTCTTGAAATTAAACAAAACAAAATAGTATTCAACAAAAAAATGACACTGCATGGGTAACCTGCTGAATGCGTGTTGCTCCCGAGAAGATTGCCACAGGTGTATGATATATGGATTGTTTATAAGATAGTTTGGAAAGGAAAAATAAAGTAATAACAAAAGCAAAAAGAAGGTTGAGTGTGTAAGGCGGGTATAAAAGTGGAAGCCATTTTATAAAAGGAATGAGGACATTACATATGAAGCATTCCCTCCCATCTGTGCTATTCAGTTGCAGCAGCTGGAAGAGGAGCCGGCACTGTGACTGGCGGGGCATCCTGCCCACATGCACCACTGCTGTTCAGTTCAACATTCTCACTGCTGGTGGGGGCAGCACAACTCATACAATCATCAGGAGCGGTGTCTGTAGAGGGAGCTGGAGGTCCACTGAGACCCTTCACCTTCTTGTTCAGGTCATTACGCTCTGTTTGTAAGGCACGACAGAGCTTTTCTAATTTTTGTATCTTGGCCTGGAGAGCTTCCTGCTCTTTATCACGAATAGTTTTCTGGAAGGAAAAATGTATTACATTTAACTTGGAGTGAAATATGGAGAATGATTTAAAGGAACAATTTTAAGTGTGGAAATTGAAGGAAACAGAATAAGGCTATGCGCACACACTGAGTATTTGGTGCAGACATTTTCTGCACCAAGTCTGCATGTTCTGGCACAAAAACGGAACAAAAACAAACACTTTGTGTGTTTTTCATCATGAAGTCAATGGGTGGAAGGGCTGAAAAACGCAGGAAAAAAAAAACACACCTAGGATTGACATGCTGCAATTTATTTTCTACATCCAAATGTGCAAGAAAAAAAATAAGCAACATGTGCACAACACTTCAGAATTCTCATTGACTTTGCTAGTTTCAGGATAGGCATGCGGATGACAAAACTGCATAAAAAAAAAAAAAAAAAAAAAAAAACACACACTGTGTGATATTGCTTAGGCCCCTTTCACATCAGCGTTTTTCGCTGATTGCGGCAGATTTACCGCACTTGCGGCACGCTTGCGGCCAACCCCATGCATTGTCTATGGGGCTTGCAGCAAGTGCAGCAAGTGTGGTATTGCTGTAATCCGGCACTTGTGGGCACGCAAAAAAATGCTGCTGACAGCGTTATTTTTCTCGCCCGCAAATGCCGGATTGTGGCAATACCGCACTTGCAGTAAGCCCCATAGGCAATGCATGGGCTTGCCGCAAGTGTGCAGCAAGTGAGACAGTTAGGCGGCAAATGCAGTAAATCTGCTGCTATCAGCGAAAAACGCTGATGTGAAAGGGCTTTAATGAAGGCTAAAGGTAGGGAACACTTCAAGCATATGAAAAGCACATACAGCTATCATCTACAAAAGAAAAATAAAACAGTAAAAAGGAAAGCAAAAGAGCAGAAAGGCATCTTGACTAGTATCAATATCAGTCTAATGGAAGTCAAGCTCTGTCATATACAGTGGTGTATAAAAGGGTTTGCCCCTTCTTTATTTCTTATTCTTTTGCATATTGGTCACTGAATAAATTTAAAATATTAGACAAAAATATCACAAGTAAATACAGAATGCAGTTTATAAATGCATGTCTAGAAATACAAACCTACAGGATCCTGCATGATAAACTGATTGGGCCACCCTTAGTAGCAACAACTGCAATCAAATGTTTGCGATAACTGGCAATCAGGTTTTTATAATGCTCTGGAAGAATTTTAGCTCACTCATCTCTCCAGAATTGTTGCAATTCATCCACACTGAAGGATTTCCGACCATGAACCACCTTTTCTAGGTCATGCCACAGCAGCTCAAATCAGATTGAGGTCAGGGCTTTGACCAGTCCTCTCCAAAGTCTTTATTTTGTTTTTCTTAGGCCATTCAGAGGTGTATTTGGTGTATTTTGGAACATTCTCCTGCTGCATAACCCAAGTGCGCTTCAATTTGAGGTCATGAACAGACGGCAGGACATTCCCCTTCAGGATTTTTTGGAAGACAGCAGAATTCATGGTTCCAAGTCTTCCAGGTCCTGAAGCAGCAAAACAGCCCCAGACCATCACACTACCACCACATTTTACTGTTGGTATGATGTTCCTTTTCTGAAATGCAGTGTTACTTTTAATCCAGATGTAATGTGACATACACCTTCCAAAAAGTTCAACTTTAGTCTTGTTAGTCTACAGAGTACTCTCCCAAAAGTCTTAGGGAACATCAAGATAATCACTGCCAAAACTGAGGCAAGCTCTTATGTTCTTTTTGCTCAGCAGTGGATTTCATCTTGAAACTCTGCCCTGCAGGCCATTTTTGCCCAATCTCTTCCTAATAATGGAGTCATGAACACTGATCTTAGCTGAGTCAAGTGAGGCCTGCAGATCTTTGGATGTTGTGGGGTCTTTTGTGACGTTGGATGAGTTGTTGTTGTGCTCTTGGGTCATTTTGGTTGGCTGGCCACTCCTGGGAAAGTTCAGCATGGTTCCATGTTTTCGCCATTGTCAAGGTAGAAAATGCGCTTTTCCACTATATTTATATTTTCTTTATATACTTTTATATTATATATTTTTACTAATGCTCTAGATGAGAAACAATACGTTTTTCCCTTAATCTAGTATTCTATAGATATATCTGTCTGCTGAAAAGAAGATACTGTTGTGTTGAGATGGATGAGAACTAAGAAGATAAGCTGTCCTTGGATGCCTGTGTCAAGGAGTATCAGGAGAAACTTGAGATGTCCCACATGCTAGGAGCCCAGAGATGGCACCGTGTCAAGAAGAAGGATGGACTCAGCAGAGAAGACAAAAGACTAATTATTACTAACAGAGATAGATATATTAGCCTAACCCCACCTAACCCCCATCTAATCCCACCTTGTCCTGGCCAATTCACGACTATTCCCTAGAGTATAAAATGTAGTGTACCCGGAAATAAAAGTTAGTTGCTGTGACCGTGGCTGAGCATGCACTGAGATTTAACCAGAATACCTTGTCTGACTCATTCTTACTTGGGTACCCCATGCTCTTAGTTTAATTTGGAATGACTGGTGAAGGAGTGTATTGTCGCAACGACCCCGACACCATTTGTGAATAATGGCTCTCACTGTGGTTTTCTGAAGTACAAATGCTTTAGAAATGGCTTTAAAACCTTTTCCAGACTGATAGATCTCAATTACTTGATTTCTCACTTGTTCCTGAATTTCTGTGGACCTCGTCATGAGGACTAGCTTTCGAGAATCTTTTGGCCTACTTCACTTTGTCAGGGAAGTTCTATTTACACTGTGTGTAGAATTATTAGGCAAGTTGTATTGTAGAGGATTATTTTTATTATTGATCAACAACTATGTTCTCAATCAACCCAAAAGACTAATAAATATCAAAGCTTAATATTTTTGAAAGTTGGAGTGTTTTTTTTTTTTTAATTAGATTTGGCTATCTTAGGAGGATATCTGTTTGTGAAGGTAACTGTGCAGAATTATTAGGCAACTTAATAAAAAACAAATATATTCCCATCTCACTTGTTTATTTTCACCAGGTAAACTAATATAACTGCACAAAATGTAGAAATAAACATTTCTGACATGCAAAAACGAAACCCAAAAACATTAGTGACCAATATAGCCACCTTTCTTTATAATGACACTCAACAGCCTTCCATCCATAGATTCTGTCAGTTGCTTGATCTGTTTACGATCAACATTGCATGCAGCAGCCATCATAGCCTCCCAGACACTGTTCCGAAAGGTGTACTTTTTTCCCTCCCTGTAGATCTCACATTTTATGAGGGACCACAGGTTCTCTATGGGGTCCAGATGAGGTGAACAAGGGGGCCATGTCATTATTTTTTCTTCTTTTAGACCTTTACTGGCCAGCCACGCTGTGGAGTAGTTGGATGCATGTGATGGAGCATTGTCCTGCATGAAAATCATGTTTTTCTTGAACAATACCAACTTCTTCCTGTACCACTGCTTGAAGAAGTTGTCTTCCAGAAACTGGCAGTAGGTCTGGGAGTTGAGCTTCACTCCATCCTCAACCCGAAAAGGTCCCACAGGTTCATCTTTGATGATGCCAGCCTATACCAGTACCCTACCTCCACATTGCTGGTGTCGGAATGGAGCTCTCTGCCCTTTAGTGATCCAGCCTCTGGCCCATCCATCTGGCCCATCAAGAGTCACTCTCATTTCATCAGTCCATAAAAGCTTTGAAAAATCAGTCTTAAGATATTTCTTGGCCCAGTCTTGACGTTTTACGTTATGTTTCTTGTTCAAAGGTGGTCGTTTTTCAGCCTTTCTTACCTTGGCCATGTGCCTGAGTATCACACATCCTTGTGCTTTTTGATACTCCAGTAACGTTGCAGCTCTGAAATATTGCAAAACTGGTGACAAATGGCATCTTGACGCTTGATTTTCCTCAATTCATGGGCAGTTATTTTGCCCCTTTGTTGCCCAACACGCTTCTTGTGACGTTGTTGGCTATTTGCCATGAATTGCTTGATTGTTCGGTGATCACGCTTCAAATGTTTGGCAATTTCAAGACTGCTACATCCCTCTACAAGACATCTCACAATTTTGGACTTTTCAGAGCCCGTCAAATCTCTCTTCTGAGCCATTTTGCCTAAGGAAAGGCATTTGCCTAATAATTAAGCACACCTTATATAGGGTGTTGATGTCATTAGACCACACCCCTCCTCATTAGAGAGATGCACATCACCTGATTTACTTAATATGTAGTTGGCTCTCAAGCCTATACAGCTTGGAGTAGGACAACATGTATAAAAAGTATCATATGATCAAAATACTCATTTGCCTAATAATTCTGCACACAGTGTACAGAAATTGATTTCTTGACTGAGAAAAGGTGTGGGAGTAATCAGGCCTGGGTGTGGCTAGGGAAATTAAACTCTGCTACCCAAAGATGTGACAAACCACAATTAGTTTACCTTTTAACTACTTCATGACATATGATGCACATGTGCTTCATAGGTTGCCTCCCACCCTCTGTGTGAGCTCCCATCATCCTCTGCACCTATCAGATGATCTCATCAGCTGTCATTCACTGACAGCGCAATCCAAAGCCCCGCGTAGGGGAGTGCGCTGTTCCCTGCTGTGATCGGAGGTCCCGTGAAGCGATTACAAGACCTCCATCTGTTACCTGGGTAGCCTGGGGTCCAGAACCTGTCCTGATTCACTACTTGAGATGCCTGGCGAGGGCTAGCATCCACATCAAGTAATCACTTTCCGTATTTACTGAAGTGCTGCAGCTCATCGGTACATAGGGCAAGCAATTGCAATGTGCATCAGTCAGGCCCTCCAGGGCCAGTGTAAAATAAAGAAAAAGGTTCAAATCAACCCCCTTTTAAGACAATGATGAAAATAAAACTATTACAAAAATGAAGAAAAATACATACATTTGGTATCGCTGCGTTCAGAAACGCCCGATCTATCAATATATTAAATCAATCAGATCTATAAACTGCGTAATGGAAAAAAAAATGTCCAAATGCCAAAATTACGTTTTTCTTGGTCACCGCAATAAAATGCAATAGCAGGCAAGCAAAACAATGCGTCTACCCAAAAAAGGTATATTAGAAACGTCAGCTCAAGCCGCAAGAAGTAAACCGTCACACAGCCCCAGATCCCAAAAAATGAGAATGCTACGGGTCACGGAAAATGGCGCAAAAGTGCAATTATTTTCTTTAAAAACTTTAGAATTTTTTTCATCGTTTAGATAACAGTAAAAGTATACATATTTGGTATCTACGAACTCATACCCACCCGAGGCATCAAATAAACACGTCAGTTTTACCATATAGTGAACATGGAGAATAAAAAAACGCAAAAAAAAAAACACAAACATGTAAGGGTGCTTTCACACTGGCGTTTTTGAAAAAATGCGGCAGATCCGGTAAAAAAAAAGGCATCTGCTGCATTTTGCGCCTAATGGCTGCACTTGCAGCATCAAAAGCCTATAGCCACCTTCCCTGAATGCAGCCTTAGTGCTGCAGAAGTGGCTATTATAGCTTTTGATGTCCAGGGGGGGTGACAGGTTCGCTTTAAGCTTTGCCTCTTTTCTCTAGCTGTCACCACCTGTATCTGGTTGGGGTAATTCTTACCCAAGGTCACTACTTTAACGGCCCTTGGGATCTGTTTTTATATGATATTATGGGTGCTTATTTTGTGGTTTACAGGCTGTTCTTAGCCCGGAGGAACCCCTCTTCCGCTGTTACGCTTATTTATGAATAATGGACATTGTGACTCAGAAGGAATCTGATATGCAAGACGATCTGAAGATGCATCTGAATTCTGGAAAGAATGATCCTTATGGATCTGACATATTAAGGACTTTGTTTAAGATACATGATTGTCTGCTACATTTATAAATTTACTCAGACCTTGTCCTATTGGTAACTTGTGCTGCACCGCCGTTGCTCGCCACTCGTCCCACCAAGCAGTCTCTCCGCCCGCCGCTCGTTACCCTGGTGACGCGTCCCAGGATTATACTGAGCGGCAAAGCTGACATGTCAGGCGGAGACTTGTGGTGGATGGTTGCCGTGGATAGGGCCGGCGCATCACTTCTGGTCATGTGGGCGCCCGAGTGTGCGTCACTTCCGGTTCACGGTAACGTGACCCGGCAGCGTTAAAAGAGAGGGGGCACAGACTGCCTTGTGATACCTCCCCTGATGAAGTGGCCATAGGTGGTTCCTAGGCCACGAACCGCCGTCGGGGTCCGCAGCTCCAACCTTCCCCTGCCCTAGGTGTCCCCCACCAGCGGTCCAGTGGTAATTATATGGTTACTTTCCAACCTGTGCATGATAATAACTGTTGAAATGCTTTATAGGCGGTTCCTTATTGATACTTGTCTATGTGAAGCAAATTGAGAGGTTTCTGTATTGAATTATACTACCCTGACTGCTGCTGACAAACTTGAGGAGGGTAGACAGCTCTCTCTGCACTAGGTAGCAAGACTGCATTGTTTGGCAATTGAACAATTTGTATGATGGTTGCTCAGATAGAGCACATATATGTGGCACCTAAATCTGTTGGAATGTGAAATCATATATATGTACTGTATATGTATATACGCATAGTCCCTTGGGACTAAACTGTACCACTCTACCAGGTGTGACAGGGCACTGTCCTCACCTGCCCTCCAAGTCAGTTTAAATAAATATCACTTTTGATTGAATTAGAAACATCTCTCTTTTTTCTTCGTTTGTATATTATCTGAGTAGCTTGACAGAGCACTCACTCCCCACTGGGTGCTCTGTTTTATATGGAAAGTTCTAAATTAATTCTTTAGGGGGTGACTAGTCTACACACTTTCCAATGAGAACCAAAATATTTCCCATACGGCAATAGCCAATTTTACCCAAAAAAGGTGGAAAATAAAAAGATCTTACCTTACATTACACTCATAATGTATCAACATCAAACTCAGAATTCAAATACATTTTCATAAGCTTTTTTTTTGTAAATTTTCTTCAGTGAAGCATTGAAGCAACCAGCTGTGTCTGCTGATCCAGCTCCTTAGGCAGACTATCAGCCTTCACATATTATGTCTTGCAGACTACTCACATACCTCCTCTCTCAACTCGTATTGCTCTATCAGCTTCTTCAGCCTGTCTGCTAGCTCAACATTCTCCTGGCGCAGCTTAGTGTTACGCTCATTGTGTTGCTCCATTTGAGTCTGGATGTCATTCAGTGTCAGCTGGAAGTGAGAGGTCACCTCCTTGCGTTTCTCCTCTTCCTCACGGGCTCTTTGCACACCCTCCTCCTGCACAGGTAAAACAGAAATATCTAACCTGGTTTTAACGGGGCAATTATTTCTTCATATCAGAGCTTGACTAAGAGGACTTCAAAATCAAGTGTACTATACGTTAATAATATCTCATGTACACCAACACAAATCTTATGGTTATAACCCCGATTTCCAAAAGCGCAACATCAACATCTTGAGCCCCAATGCAAAATCTTTAACAGAAGCCACCTACTGCTGGTGTTCTATGGGGCAGAGGAGAGCTTCTGCTATGTATTCTATGCATCAAACGAAACATAGCTTTCTACTTGCCTTTAAACTTCGGTTGTGCCTCTGCAACTCTCTACAAAGACTCTCCAATTTACTACGAGCTAAAATGGCCTTGCTGTGCTCATTACGAAGTTGGTCCTTCTCTTGGATGAGTTGAGTCTGCTTTTTCTGCAGAACTCTCATTTGCTTTTGAGACGTTCTATGTTCTTCCAGCTTTGGGGACAAGACAGTAGACATTAGTTAGCATCAAATGAAGTGCCAATCTCTATTAAAATACATCTCCTTAAACATCTATCTGCACTCACCAGTTCTGCATACTTCTTGCACAGGGCTGCCAGTTTTTCTTCTGGGGTGCTTAGTGTGTTTAGGGTCTGCATCAGCAGGGTGATCTCCTTTCCTGAAATTCAAAGAGATGGTTGAACGAGAATATTCAGTTTGGAGAACCTGTTCACAGCATCGATGTACAAAAATGATCTTAGTAGTATTTATTATTTCAACTTGCAACTCTAGTCCAAATAACACAAACCCTATTTCCTACCAGGAGTCAGGATGAGATACAAGCAGGTAATTGACAAGACTTCTTGATATGTAGAACAGCAGGAGTGACATGGGGTAGGACTGTCACTATGCATCTGGCATGGTTATTACTCACCAAGCCCCTTTGCCTTCTTTTTATCTGGTACGCGCTTCTGATCTTTATCTGTGTCATTAATTGTCCGGTTATCATGTGCACCACGTTGTTCCTCCTTGACTCCATTAACTTCTGGCAGTACAGGCTCAGGTTCTCCATTCTTAGCAGTCTCTGGAGGACCTTTGTCAGTCTCTTCAGAGTCAGCCATTCCTTCTTGGCCAGCATTCACACAATAGGTATTCAAAATATCCTCTAACTGCCTGCTAAGGTCTTCAGAGACATCACAATTAGGAGCGGCATGACAAGCGGCTCCCTCACCTACAAAGACAACAACATAAGCAAACAAAGTAAGACATATTCTCAGCGCCTATTACAAGCTATCTCAGTGTGCGTGACTGTCTGAGAGGGGACATTAGAGAGGCCATAAAATATAGAGCTGATAGCTAACAAATTCCTTAAAAAGAGACTTTTAAAAACAAAGTATTTAATTTTTCATTTTGAAGACCTCTGTGATCATCGAATAGAAACTGAAATACGTCCAGATTTAGTCTTATTGGAAGCGGCACTTACACAGGCTGATAGTCTATAAGCACTCTCGCCTCACTGCGATCACCCATTGAACAAGCAAAAAGATCATTCATTGGGTGACAATCTTTTATGCCAGAGAAAAAAAATAATAATTAAATCGGCAGCACATTCAGCCTGTGTAAACGGCATGTGCTGTCAATATCATCAACTCATATGAAGACAGAAGAATTGTACTTAGGCTGGAAACACACTATGCAAGATGCATGCGAGATACTCGCACGAGTCTCACATAACTCACCCAGAACATCCACCAACTCTCCCGGACAGAAGCGTGGAGCTGCATCTATGCACAAGCAGCTGACACACTCCTCTCCAGAGAATCGGCGCTGTTCCGGGCGAGTCACGCGAGACTCGTGCAAATATCTCGCATGCATCTTGCGCAGTGCATTTCCAGCCTAACAATCGTTACCATCAATTTTTGTTGGCTTATGTAAATATGAAAGTAATCAAGTACTAATCAACTTGTATATTCTCCATCAGAGCTTCTTAGAGACTCTGTCACTAGGTTTTTTTGTTACCCATCTGAAAGCAGGATAAAGTGGATCCTGAGACCCTGATTACAGCAATGTATCACTTACTGCACTACATGCTGTCATTTTAATAACATCATTACCAGCTCTCTGAATACTGAGCTCTGTATAACCCTGCCCACACCTATAATTGCAACTTTTTGCCTAAGCACAGTGTACACAGAAAGTTGCCAATCAGTGGTGGGGATGAGGTTATACAAAGCTCATGAAGATGGAGGATTAACTGACAGCAAGATTACCAGTTCTCCAGTGATAATCTCCTGCTCATAAATCAGTGATTTTATCAAAACTACAGCAGCCGGACCAGTAAAGCCCCAGTCACACATAACGAAATCGTTAGCAAGATCGTTGTAACTGTGAAGTTACAATAATCTCCCCATCTATGTCGTTATGTGTGACATCTAGCAACGATCAGGCCCCAGCTGTGAGGTCGCTGATCGCTGCAAAGGGCTCAGGACCATTTTTTGGTACTGGTCTCCCGCTGGTCAGCACACATCGCTGCGTGTGACAGCAAGAGACCAGCGATCAGTGACCACACAGGCTGGTAACCATGGTAAACACCGGGTATCTAGGCAACGCACGCTGCCTAGATACCCGGTGTTTCTCATAGTTACCAGCTTCCTCCCTGCTTACAGGCTGAGCTAAGCAGGAGGACGCTGGTAACATCGCTTCCAGCGATGTGGGAGGTGGCTCCCAGGTCCCTAGGAAGATCTGCCTGTTTGACAGCTCCCCAGCAACCAGGTAATGACGCTCCAGCGATCCCGGCAGGTCGTTATGATGTCGGGATCGCTGGGGCGTCGTTGTATGTGACGGGACCTTAAGTGACACATCGTTGAAATCAGGGCATCAATGTCTCTAAATATGCTGCTCTAAGATAAGATAGCAAAAACATGGTGACATATTCCTTTTAATGGTCAGATGTAGGCCTAATTAAATATACCACAAGAGGTGACTACAATTATATTATATTTAGACAATACTCAGTGAGCTAAATACAACATCTGAAGGACAAATTGTTGTACTGTTTGTTCATTACAGTGTATTAGTAAGGATAGAACATCATGTGAATGGGATTGTTGAAGCCTTCTTTACCTTTATAGATATCAACGCTCATTTGATTCGAAAATAATCTGTACAAAAATGTGTGTCAAATCCTGAATATGCTAACAGGGCCTTAGGTCCTCATACACCAGGGGTGGGGAACCTTTATGTGCCGGGGGCCATTTGAAAATTTCTACCATTCTTTGGGGGCCACACAAAATTAATCGACTTGAAAATTACCCGCTATATTTGGTTGGACAATAACCTCATCCTACTGTGGTGGCTGGAACTGCTTTTCTTTTGCGTGGCGGGGATGTTAAGTGATATTGATCATGGATTTGTCAACTGCTTTCCCAGGTTTTCTAGAGCCCAACACATCACTTGATAGGCTGTGAGCATATACATCACTGGGAGACTGAGGCTGGGGCATAGAGATCACTGGAGAGCTGGATTTAAAGAGCAGGAAGTTGGCAAAATGCGTCTGCCAGCCCGAGCATAGCGATTCCCAGGAATCTGTGAAAAAAGGAGCAAGGGATAGAATTTCGCTCCACCACCTTATACTCACTTGGATCCCGGGCTTCTGGTTATGGTAGCCTGTCCATCATATAGTATAATAAGTTGAACCAGCGCCACATGCGGTTTATTCCTTTATTCAGTGTATTAAGAGCACACAACAGACATACCCTTTAGGGGGGGAACGCTAGACGTGTTTCAGGGACCACGTCCCCTTACTCAGAACTAATGAGTAAGGGAACGTGGTCCCTGAAACGCGTCTAGCGTTCCCCCTAAAGGGGATGTCTGTTGTGTGCTTTTAATACACTGAATAAAGGAATAAATGAATCGTGGCGCTGGTTCAACTTATTATTCCCAGGAATCTGCCCAGGGGCCGCATAAAAGGTCATCAAGGCATGCGGCCCTGGGGTCTAAGGTTTCCCACACATTAGACTAACATTGGTTGAACCTACCAATATCGGTTTGCTCAGGTGACAATGTAATGTGTATGGCAGCCTCCTGACACTCCTCTGATAGATGCTCTCTGGAGAGAAGGTCCAACATGTCTAACTCAGAATGCCAATCTTTTTGTATTGTAATGAACCTCTCAGAAAACACAGGAGTGCTCAGCAAAGCCAAGAGCTTCCGTGTATGGAGAAATCAGGATTTCTGCTGGACCCCAGCTGTATTTAGCAGTTAGATATTTTTCATTTATTAGCCTGATTTATGAATATGGGAGTTTTCTAGATTACTGATTTACTATTTGTGAAGGATTTCAGGGATGTATTATCACTGCTCACACTTTTATATTGTGATGGGTGCGCTGTGTAGACTGGAATGGTTGCTGTTGGCCGAAATATCATATTGTCGACAGCTACCTATTGTGTATGAGGGGCTTATGGGGAATGTCAGCAGACAAACTGTATCTCAGAAGCTCCACACTTCCAGGCCACATTTCCAGCCGTGCTGTCACTTGTGTCATGTTGTCAGGGAGACCTTGCCTGAGATCAGATCACCAAACACCAGTGTCCCCCCTGGTTTGAGCAGGACATCAGTGTATGGGGTGGTCTCTATGACAACGGTGCCCGTGGCAGGTATCCGATCAGAGCTCAAACTTCAGAGCTGTAACTTTAGGTCCATTTCTTTAGCTATTCAAGGAGTCCAACTTCTGGTGACCTATACGACCCCTTTGAGCCCTGATTTTAGCGACCTTTCTGCACATCCAAGTGGATGTTATGACCCGAACTAACAGTATTATAGGGATCCATGATGCCACTAACTTAGAACAATCCGGCTCCGCTGGGCCTGGCAGCCTCATTATGGATGGTACAATGCTTCTGTATTGTGGCTGCCTGAGTAAAGCATTGGCTGAGGTTCCATAGAGAGAAGGCAGAGTCCCTTTATGCCTCTTCTCATATTAGGGTCCATTATAGGTAAGGAAGGGGCAAATAATAGAAATAATCAATACAATTCTCCTGACTGCTCCCAACACAGCCTCATCCTGGCACCGTGTGGGGACATTGCTCGCCATCCCTGTGCCACAGATGGCTGGTAGAGGATGGAGCAGAAGTATTCTCATAGGGAGTATCCCCTCTCAGGATGGGCACAGCCACCATTTAGCTGGCACTCACCTTGGCTGGCAGCTGGGCACGGAGCCGGAGGGTCTTGTCCTTCAGGAGCTGGCAGGGGGGCCGGGGAGGCTGGAGGGGCAGGAGTCTGGCAAGATGGCATTTCCTGGTCCTTCATTGTCCACACTGTGAAGGGGAAGTGACTGAGAGTCTACAGAGCAGACGTTGGTGAGCCTGGCACCTAGCAGGCTAAAGGACCTTTGATGATGTCACGACCATGTGACCAGTCACGTGTGTGGGAGGAGTCAGGCGCTGAGGGGACAATTCCCCGCCTTCCCTGCAGCGTGGACGTGGTATTGTTGTGTCACTGTCCCGGGGATTATTGTACATTTCCTCTAGGGAACCAACTGTCGTCACTTTCCCACAGCTCTGCTTTACGGCAAACTTCGGGTTTTTTTTTTTTGTAAGAATCGTTAACGGGTTAAAGTTTAGCAACGATTTCTCTATTCACTAGACATGATTAGGATATCAAGATACCCAAGAATGCAAATACTAGTGATTTCCACTAAAACGTTTTACTTCCAAATACAGTATAGATCCTTACACAAGGGTAACGGGAGAGTCTGGAGCCCACATTCCATTCACACTGTGCTCCAATATCTGAGTGTGGAGTCGTGGCCACTTTACACGTCCCAATATCAGCCCGATATTGGATCCAACGCCGCGGGAGCGCTTTTTTCTGGGCAGAATTCCAAGATCGCATAGGCCCAGGGGATGTTATGGTGTTGTTGCGACCGGTGGTAAGGCCGCGGGTGTGTGTGTATGATCTTTCTCAACAGAATCCCCATACTCAGTTTAACCGATAATAACGTTTCTTTACTGGCAAACATGTTTATATCACAGTCAACCGAACTATATGTGCACTTGTATATATTAGAGTCTCTGGATCTTCACTTCTTCCGGGTACGCAGCAAGAAAGAAAAACACAACAATGAAGGTATCTTTCCCTAACTTTCCCTAAAATCACGTACCAGTCTTATCACAGAAGAAGATGTCGCTCCCACGTAGCAGGCCTGGGGGTCTCCTCAGTCTTCTTCTTTGGTCTCCTTCCGCAGGTAACAGAATTTTCTTTGTTAGTCTCACCCAGTCTCAGGGCACACCGAGCAGGAGGGAGATCACAGCAGCACAAATGGGCTCCCTTATGTCGGTCATGGCCCCAGCACATGCACTCTGAGTGCTCGGCGGGCAAGGTTTTGCAGAGCGGCCAGAGTCACAGCACCAAAGTCCAGTGGCCCAGGATCAGTCACAGGGGCTTCTGCGGGATGATTTTTCCGGCAAGGTGTAGCAAAGTAGTCCACTTTGAACAGACATCCGCAGGCAGATCTTCTTTGGTTCAGCTCTGAATCTAGACTGCACTGTTTCTCTTCCTGGGTAAACAAAAGAGAGGGTGGGGGATTTCCACCCTCTGTGATTGTACAGTCCACTAATGCCCCCTGGTGGACAAGTGCGGACTGTGCACGGTTCATTTCAGTGTCAATTTCAATAATACAATCTGAATTATTCACCTCATTACATACCCCCCCACTTAAAGGTTGACAGTCCCTGTCAACAACCATCGGCTCCAAGGCAGTGATGGCCGTTGATATCACAGGGATTGATCTCCGGCGGAGTAGGGACCTCTGTTGGGGGAAACCGTCATCCCCCCGTTCACCTTCGCTTCCTTGTTCAGGGCTCACAATATCTCCAATAAACTCAGTCACGTTTTCTACTCGGGGAGAGTAGGATCGCCGGCGGTAGCGGCGCCGGTTGGGGGCAAATCTGCTTCCTTTAACGGGAACACCCCCAGGACCGGTGACGTCGGCGGCCTCTGTACCCTTCTCTCCCTTCACAACATCAAACTGTACCACCTCCCCATCACCAACGCTGCGGAGGCACTTACGAGGATTGTTACGCTTTATGGCAGTCTGATGTACAAACACGTCATCCTTTGTGTCATTCCTGTTGATGAAGCCATACCCATCGCGGACATTAAACCACTTCACCGTCCCCTGGACCCGAGTGGCCAGTACTTGCTTATCGGTCTGGCTCTGTCTCTTCACACCCTTTTCCCTGATCACCCCTGCCGAGCGAACTGCTTTGGCTGGGGCGTCTAGTTTAAAGGTGGCTGCTGTTGTGGGGCATGACTTGCTGGTTCTGGTATATCGGACCACGGGTGGAGGATGCGGACAACAGTTTGCCCTATGGCGGGGGTCGCCGCATGTCCAGCACCTTCCCATAGGCCGACTGGGTTGCTGTCTCGCTTGCCTGTCCGCCTGTTGGTCTAGCATGAGCTGTAGCTGTAGTATCTGTTTCTGCAACTCTGCTACTATCTGCTTCAATTCCTCCGTGTCACTGTTCGGAGTGCTGGCACCGGATATGGACCTGCAGGCCGTAGTATAAGTCTGGTTATCAGCTACTACCGGGAGGAGATTCTGTTGATCACACATCCTGCCGACTACGCCAGATGTTGCGACCGGTGGTAAGGCCGCGGGTGTGTGTGTATGATCTTTCTCAACAGAATCCCCATACTCAGGTTTAACCGATAATAACGTTTCTTTACTGGCAAACATGTTTATATCACAGTCAACCGAACTATATGTGCACTTGTATATATTAGAGTCTCTGAATCTTCACTTCTGCCGGGTACGCAGCAAGAAAAGAAAACACAACAATGAAGATATCTTTCCCTAACTTTCCCTAAAATCACGTACCAGTCTATCACAGAAGAAGATGTCGCTCCCACGTAGCAGGCCTGGGGGTCTCCTCAGTCTTCTTCTTTGGTCTCCTTCCGCAGGTAACAGAATTTTCTTTGTTAGTCTCACCCAGTCTCAGGGCACACCGAGCAGGAGGGAGATCACAGCAGCACAAATGGGCTCCCTTATGTCGGTCATGGCCCCAGCACATGCACTCTGAGTGCTCGGCGGGCAAGGTTTTGCAGAGCGGCCAGAGTCACAGCACCAAAGTCCAGTGGCCCAGGATCAGTCAGAGGGGCTTCTGCGGGATGATTTTTTCCGGCAAGGTGTAGCAAAGTAGTCCACTTTGAACAGACATCCGCAGGCAGATCTTCTCTGGTTCAGCTCTGAATCTAGACTGCACTGTTTCTCTTCCTGGGTAAACAAAAGAGAGGGTGGGGGATTTCCACCCTCTGTGATTGTACAGTCCACTAATGCCCCCTGGTGGACAAGTGCGGACTGTGCACGGTTCATTTCAGTGTCAATTTCAATAATACAATCTGAATTATTCACCTCATTACATACCCCCCCACTTAAAGGTTGACAGTCCCTGTCAACAACCATCGGCTCCAAGGCAGTGATGGCCGTTGATATCACAGGGATTGATCTCCGGCGGAGTAGGGACCTCTGTTGGGGGAAACCGTCATCCCCCCGTTCACCTTCGCTTCCTTGTTCAGGGCTCACAATATCTCCAATAAACTCAGTCACGTTTTCTACTCGGGGAGAGTAGGATCGCCGGCGGTAGCGGCGCCGGTTGGGGGCAAATCTGCTTCCTTTAACGGGAACACCCCCAGGACCGGTGACGTCGGCGGCCTCTGTACCCTTCTCTCCCTTCACAACATCAAACTGTACCACCTCCCCATCACCAACGCTGCGGAGGCACTTACGAGGATTGTTACGCTTTATGGCAGTCTGATGTACAAACACGTCATCCTTTGTGTCATTCCTGTTGATGAAGCCATACCCATCGCGGACATTAAACCACTTCACCGTCCCCTGGACCCGAGTGGCCAGTACTTGCTTATCGGTCTGGCTCTGTCTCTTCACACCCTTTTCCCTGATCACCCCTGCCGAGCGAACTGCTTTGGCTGGGGCGTCTAGTTTAAAGGTGGCTGCTGTTGTGGGGCATGACTTGCTGGTTCTGGTATATCGGACCACGGGTGGAGGATGCGGACAACGGTTTGCCCTATGGCGGGGGTTCGCCGCATGTCCAGCACCTTCCCATAGGCCGACTGGGTTGCTGTCTCGCTTGCCTGTCCGCCTGTTGGTCTAGCATGAGCTGTAGCTGTAGTATCTGTTTCTGCAACTCTGCTACTATCTGCTTCAATTCCTCCGTGTCACTGTTCGGAGTGCTGGCACCGGATATGGACCTGCAGGCCGTAGTATAAGTCTGGTTATCAGCTACTACCGGGAGGAGATTCTGTTGATCACACATCCTGCCGACTACGCCAGATGTTGCGACCGGTGGTAAGGCCGCGGGTGTGTGTGTATGATCTTTCTCAACAGAATCCCCATACTCAGGTTTAACCGATAATAACGTTTCTTTACTGGCAAACATGTTTATATCACAGTCAACCGAACTATATGGCACTGTATATATTAGAGTCTCTGAATCTTCACTTCTGCCGGGTACGCAGCAAGAAAAAAACACAACAATGAAGATATCTTTCCCTAACTTTCCCTAAAATCACGTACCAGTCTATCACAGAAGAAGATGTCGCTCCCACGTAGCAGGCCTGGGGTCTCCTCAGTCTTCTTCTTTGGTCTCCTTCCGCAGGTAACAGAATTTTCTTTTTAGTCTCACCCAGTCTCAGGGCACACCGAGCAGGAGGGAGATCACAAGCAGCACAAAGGCTCCCTTATGTCGGTCACGGCCCCAGCACATGCACTCTGGGTGCTCTGCGGGCAAGGTTTTGCAGAGCGGCCAGAGTCACAGCACCAAAGTCCAGTGGCCCAGGATCAGTCACAGGGGCTTCTGCGGGATGATTTTTCCGGCAAGGTGTAGCAAAGTAGTCCACTTTGAACAGACATCCGCAGGCAGATCTCTGGTTCAGCTCTGAATCTAGACTGCACTGTTTCTCTTCCTGGGTAAACAAAAGAGAGGGTGGGGGATTTCCACCCTCTGTGATTGTACAGTCCACTAATGCCCCCTGGTGGACAAGTGCGGACTGTGCACGGTTCATTTCAGTGTCAATTTCAATAATACAATCTGAATTATTCACCTCATTACAGTGTGTTTACACGTCCCGATATCGGCGTCCAACTCCGACCAAAAGTCACGTGGTTCGTGCGTTGGACCCGATATCGTTCGTGCGTTGTACGGTGTCAACATCCGATACGATGCAGGAACGATGTCAAACCGATATCGGGGGTCGAATGAGCGTGCTATTCAACGGCCCGTTATCAGATGCCGGTTGGAGCCGGATCGTCCCGTGTGACAGTCCAACTCCGATGTGCGGGACAACGTCACCCATTCACCACCATGTTAAATGGTCGTTCCTGGGTCGGGGGGCATAGACATCGTCGGGACGTTGTATCCCGATATCGGGACGTGTAAAACGCCGATCCGATTCTTGGAAAACCAGCCACAGAAAGCGCGCTCCCACGCCGTCGGATCCAATATCGGACCGACGTTGGAGCGTGTAAACCCACCATTACACAGCGCGATATCGGCAGGCAACGCAACAGCCATGTATACGCCCCCTTGTACGGCCAACCCAGGAACGACCAGTTAACATGGGAGAGAATAGGAGGGGAAGTTGTACTCCACATCGTAGTTGGGCTTTTACACAGCCCGATCCGGCCACAACATCCATCCAATATCGGCCCGTTGTAGAGCACGCTCATTTCTTCGCCGATATCGGTTTGACATCGTTCGTGCATCGTATTGGACATTTATACCATACAACGCACGAACGATATCGGGGCCAACGCACGAACCACGTGACTTTTTATCGGAGTTGGACGCCGATATTGGGACGTGTAAAGTGGCCATTAGTATCCATATTGGTGAGTTAGTTAACACATATAACTATAATGGTACCTTTACACGCTGCTACCGAAAGGTAGAAAGCGGCAGGTATCAGAGACAATTGCACCTTTTACCTTCAAAACCACCGCGGGGTAGCGGCGTGTAACTCAGGTTGTTGCTTCCTGTCTCTTTGGATACCTGTCTTTCAGCCGTGCTGGAAAAACAAGGAGGTATAAACCCTATGGTAGCGGCGTGTAATCGGGGCACAGGTACGGTATTTGAGTTCCCTGGGGCGTGCTTGAGCGTCATGTATACCACGCCGCATCAGCTATCATTGGTGGGGGCTACTGTGTACCCATTGGCTGTCCCTGCACAGGGCGGCATATTTAACGATCTGACCAGTCACACTACACATTTGCTATAGCGTCATGTATTAGCTAGCCTTCCTGCGCTGGCTGGCCAATCATGATGTTATTGCATTGTCCAATCACTGTACGAGCGCCGCGTAATACACAACTCTGTCACGCCTATGTAGTTACGGCGCACAATATGTACGCCCATATTCCCTTGTGGTAACGGCGTGTAAATCAGGGAAGGTGCTCCACAGAAGTAACCCGTCGGCACTTCCAGGGAACGAAAATACCTTCTGTGGAGCACCTTGTGGCGGCGTGTAAATGCGGTATCAGGTACCGTTAGCAACCGTTGAAAATGCACGCGTGCACGTGCGGTGCCTACCTGTTGCTACCTTCAGTAGCGGCGTGTAAAGGTACCATTAGGGTGTCCATATCATTTTTATTAAGTGCATCCCACCACCAAAAAGGGCAACTTTGTCCAGACTCCCAATTTACGTTTGAATTTTTTAAGAATTGGCATGAGATTTAAGTTTTCATAGTATCCTATTTGTGCTGTTATGTTAATACCCAGGTATTTAAATTCCATAACCTTTTGCAAGCTAGAGAGAAACAAATATTTTAGCGTCCATGCTGATTGCAATGAGTAAGGATCCAGCTGGTCCGAAACATGTTTGCACTCATGGATTCTTTTGCCTCAGTTATTTTAATGGTGGGTTTACAGGCTCCAACGTCGGGCCGATATTGGATCCGACGGCGCGGGAGCGCGCTTTTTCTGCCCAGATTTCCAAGATCGCATCGGAGATTTACACAGCGCGATATTGGCATACAACGTCTCTACGATGTCTACGCCCCCCTTGTACGGCCGACCCAGGAACAACCATTTAAAATGGGAGAGAATAGGGGACGTTGTACTGCACATCGTAGTTGGGCGTTTACACAGCTCGATCCGGCTCCAACCTCCATCCAATATCGGGCCGTTGGAGAGCACGCTCATTCGATCCCCGATATCGGTTTCGCATCGTTCATGCATCGTATCGGACATTTTCACCATACAACGCACGAACGATATCGGGGCCAACGCACGTACCACGTGACTTTTGGTCGGGGTTGGACGCTGATATCAGGACGTGTAAACCCACCATCAGCCTTTACCTGTCCGATGCTGTAATGGGACAAAATGCCGGAATGCCCCGCGCTGCCACCAGGAATCACCAGGAAACAATCCTCAGGGATGACGTTCCCTGAGGAAGGAGCTCGGATAGAGGCTCCGAAACGCGTAGGATAGAATAAAGAAAAATCTGCCCAGTTAACTCTTTGTTTCCTGGTGGCAGCGCGGGCAATTCGGCATTTTGTCCCATTACAGCATTCCTGATTCCACGGTTATCGTGATGGTGCGGCCCTGCAGCAGCCATCCTACAAGCCATCTTAGGGTATGTGCCCACAGGACGTTTTTGGAGCAGTCATAAACGCAGGAAAACCTGAGGATCCTAGAGTCCTTGACAGGAGAAATGCTAGAATCTTGTCTGCGTTTTTTGCGCGTTTTTGATAGCTGCGTTTTTCCCATTGACTGTACCAAAAACGCAAAAAAGAATTGACATGTCCATTCTTTGCTATCCGCACCAAAAACGCAGGTATTTGACAGTTCTTGACACTTGCAAAACCAATGTGTGTGCACTGCGTTTTTGAAAACACATTGGTTTTGCTGGGAAGCCCAACCGCAGGAACAGATTAGCATACATTAACATAAAACCAAGGGTTTTCTGCATGCGGAAAACGCAGGAAAACCGCGGCAAAAACGCCCTGTGGGCACATACCCTTACAGGCGATTATACCGGTTGTGGGTGACACAACCGAGCCAGGTGAACAGTTCCTGATATATACTGCTATAACCCTTTGTAAAAAGGATAAGACCCTATGTGCATTTATCTCATGTTTACAGGTTGATTTACGTGTCCGATGACACTTTTAAAGAAATAAAGTTTTGGATATTATATATGGAGCCTGGATGCGAGAATATTTGCTTCTCCGGAACTTGGATTTACATGGATTTCCCCTGCCCAATGCTGTGACGGACTCTTTCCATCAGACGGTGTGCTGACCCTTTTATTTTCTCTCACTTGCAAGCTAGGCTCAGCATAAATTGGTATATTGTCACTATTGTCCACTGGGAATAAGGCAGACTTGCTCCAATTAATTACGTGTAAAGAATATTTTCCAAATTCCTCAATAATTGCCATCACTACTTTTAGAGTTGTAGAGGCCTCTGCTAAAAATAATAATGTGTCATCTGCATAGCGTGCCACCTTTTCTTCTATATTTCCTCTTTGGAATCTTCTTATGCCAAGTTGATTTCTAATAATCATCACAAGTGGCTCTATAGCTAGTGCAAAGAGTAAAGAAGACACAGGACAGCCCTGACTGTACCCCTGGTTAGTTCCAATGGTGCTGAGAGTCCCCCGTTAACTCCTATTCTGACTGTTCCCATATATCAGCTTGATCCATGATATGAAATTCGAACCGAGGCCATATTTTTCCATGACTACCCACAAGTACTCCCATTCTATGGAGTAAAATGCTTTAGCAGCATCTAAAGAGCAAATGACTCCTGGATTGTTCACTGGCCGTTGACGAATGAGATGTAACCTTCTGATATTATTAGTGGTGGTTTATCTGGCAGGCATAACCCTGATTGGTCTATGTGTATTACCTTAGTTATAACATTACTTAGCCTTGAGGCAAGAACTTTAGCTATAATTTTAATATCAGTAGTCAGCAGTGATATGGGCCCTCTATAAGTCAGTGAGCAAAGGATATTTACCTGGTTTAGGTATGACAACTATCACCGCTTCCTGCATTGACCAGGGTAAAGTACCTTCTTTAATTACTTCTTGAAAGGTAGATAATAATTGGAGTAGCAATATGTGGCACCCCTACAGTCCGGTTGCATCAATGGTATCTCTTCCTTAACCGGTGGGGATATCATGCTTGGAAGCAGATGGAGCTCCCTAAATCAGGTATCCACGCATCCACACACAAACCTGATCCCTGACTAGAAGGGGGAGCATGAGCCCCTAGTTGATAGGATGCTGCTGTGGCACCCCAGAGTCTGGCTGCCACGATGGCATTGCCTCCCCTGGGGACTATGCCATGCCTGGAAGCAAGGAAAGGGTCTCCACACCAGGTGAGCCACCACACATAACACCTTCCCAACACTGGGCTAGAAGAGGGAGCTCTGAAACCCAAGTCCAAGGGGAGGTCACCTGCTATAAATTCTGGTCCGGGGGCAGGGTTAGGCAGTTCAGCTCCTAGGAGGACTGTGAAGAGGTCCCATGGACTGGAGCAGCGTGAGGCTGGTCCTGGGGCAGAGACTAGCCAGCGTGAGGGACCCATAGGAGAGAGTTTGAGGAAGTGGAACAGTAGGCCTGGGGAGTGGAGCCAGTAGCCAAGCTCACCCCAGCGCAGAGCACCAGGAGTGGACACTGGAGTCCGAGGTTGTGAGGGACTCTAGGCCCAGCAGCCAACACAGGAGGGTGGGAGATTCCAAGTCTCTCATCCACCACGAAGTCTAGGAGGCACAGCAGCACTATCAGGGAGCTCAGGGAGAGCAGCCAGAGAAGTGTAATCCAGAGAGGGCTCGAGCTGCCTGCTATACGGGCAAGAGACTGAATTCAGGAGGAGAGGATCGCAGCTTAGCTACAGGCAGCCAGGACCCGCCAAGAATGGCTCAAAAGGGAGGCCTCAGAACTCACCAGGTGAGGAGTATCCCAACTTGCTTCCAGACCACCCGGACTCCTAACATCTCTTGTGGACGGTACCCTGGACGAACCTGCTATGTCTACCAGTTAAGGTAATGGAACTTCAACTCTTGTGTCTGTCGGTCATTCAACGCCCTGAGTCCTGCACCCCCCAACGACCTTCTACCGGTTGCCCTGGGGACCCGCTCCACCTGTGGAGAGCGAAACCATCACAGCTGCGCTCCCATCATGCCCTGAGGTCCTGTACAGCAGCTGCGGCCACTAATAGCCGCATGCCGCGGGTGGCATCACAACAACCATTCCCAAACCACAAGTGTCCTAAACTTTTAGCCGATCCCCAGGGCCACAGAGTCGTGCCTCGACCCCTGTGACTTCCTGGAAGAACTCAACGTCTGGCTCTGAGTGCCACATGGCTCTGGGTGCATCACTCCCTCTTCTGGCTGGGTGGAGGGGTCAGTGGAGTAGTAGAGTGTGAGAGTGTTCAGAGGACATAGAGAGGATGCATGAGGAGTGAAGAGCTCTGGGGTTTTGGAGCTGCCAAGGCTCACCCTGGAGTGGTGGAGAGGACGTCAGAGTCCTGGGTTGTTCAGGGGACTGCAAGCCCTGGGAGCCAAATCTGGAGGCCAGGGTATTTCAAGTCTTCTGGTCACAAGCATGTACCCAAGAGCACAGCAGTATATAAAGGACCTGAAGCTGTGAGATAGGGAGCAGCACCTGTTGTAGGCTCGCACTGCCTGCTAGTTGGGAGACCACTGAGGAAGTAACTAGAGGGAGAGAGAGAGAGACACAGATTAGCTCACATGCAGCTCAGGCTCTAATCAAAAGTGCAGCAGAAGGAATTCCTTTCCCACCTGAAGGAGTGTATTTCACCTGCTTCCAGGCTGACTGCTTCCAGGCTGCCAAACACCAATAAAAGTAAATGGACTTGAAATTCCATGTCTATCTCTGCTTCTTTCTTGTGTCTCCCCACATCGACAACTACCACTTTACTCACCCCCCTTAACTTGTCCGATCAGGGCCACAGGGCTGGATAATTGCCACCGTGACATCCCAACAGACCACCTCTCCTGGCTATTGAGTACCTCAGCCCTTAAGGCCGCAACAAATACATTTCCAAATTTTTATATATCTCCATAGGGAGACCAACCAATCCAGGTGCTTTATTACATACAAGCCATGGAAATCACTGCCATTTGTATCTCTTCAAGTTGTACTGGGTCATTTAAATAGTTCTGATCTGTCTCTGAGATTGTGGGGAGTTTATCCATTCTATATAAGAGTTAATTTGTTCACCTGTGTGGCATAATTTAGATCTATAAATTCCTGATTAGAATTCTGAGAAAACATTTAGTATTTTTGGGAATGATTAACTATCACACCATTTTTATCTGTGATAGCTCCTACAAATGAATTCCCTGTTTGAGCCTTTGCAATTAAAGCTAGTAAGTGACCCGCTTTCTCACCCTCAAAACATTTTTGTTGAGAAAACAGGCGCTTGTTTTTGGCTTTTTCTATAACATGAGTATTATATGCAGTTTGTACCTCTTTCCAAATCGCCATGTCCTTCATTGACCCAGATAAGACAAATTTTTCCTCTGTAGATATAACTCTGTCGGAGGAATATCCCAAACTGTTCTGTTTTTGTTTTGGATCTATTGATGGCCTGTATCAGGTTCCCCTGTAGGCAAGCTTTCATGGAGTCCCAAATGATATTTTGTGTAACAGAGCCCATATTTTCTTTAGGCTGGCTTCACACCATGGCAAGATCAGGTCTGGGGCTGTCCGGTGTAAACCTGACAGCCCCGGACCCGATTTTGCAGTAATGTAACCGGATGGAGCCGGATGGCAGCTATTTGCCATCCGGTTTCCATCTGTCCGGGAGGATCTGGGACAATTCGGATTTTTCTCCCGGACACAAAAACAGTCTCTGGTGGGTCTCTTCTCTTGGCGTTATAAGGGGTAACTTTCATCTGAGGCAAACGGGTCATCGCTCTGCTCCCCAGGCTCTCAATGCCCTCAGCAGCAAAGAGCTCAGGTACCGGTAGCCACGAGTGCTTCTGTGTTTCCCGGACACCGTTAGGATCTCTCCCGGGCACTGCTCCCTTGTTCGGCCACCTTACCCAAGGTGTGTCGGGTGTTCGGCCACAGCTCCCGTTAGAAGTCTGAGGCCTCCGGTTTTGCCTCGGGCTTGAAGCTTCCGCATCGTCTGCAGGTCCGGTCCCTGTGTCCTCCACCAACCCCTCTGTCTTGTCAGATTCGGGCATACAGGTGATCGCTGTCTTGTACGCACCCTAAGGGTTTTTGTTTGTCTCTACCGGGCTCTTTTCTCCTTCCCGTGGGTGAGCGGGGTGGCATAGCTTCAGCCCATGGGAGTCAGCATCACACCACCTCTGCACTCCTGACTACCACTTCTCCGTCAGATGATGTTACTCCTCCATCTCCTACTACTGAACTAACGTGTCTAACACTGTCCTGTCCCCCATTTGTGGCGTGGGTCCTCCCTCAGGATCCACCCATTGTCCAGGGGCCCGTCACTACATGTGTGAGTTGTGTTTTGGGCTCAACCATGCCATCCCGACAGCTGGAGAACAGGGGCACTAAACTTCCTAACCGCAGAAGTGCAGTACCTCTGGTGGCAGTTTACCCAGAGGGGCGCCACACAGTGAAGCAGCTTTATTAGTACAGATCTTGGAGGGGCCCAAGGTGGCAGTGGTCTGGAGGGCACTCTATGTGCTCTTTCCACAGCGAAGAGCTGGGATAATGTCTCCTTCCTAAACAGAGCCGCAACCATTTCACAAAAAACTCTCTAGTATTATTGCCCTCTGTTTTTTCTGGGAAACCAATGAGTCTAACATTATTCCTTCTCTTTTCTCCAAATCATCTGTTTTTGATTGCAGAGCCAATATTTGCTGGTCATGCCTGTAGCCATCACAGGTTATTTGCGGGAGGGTATCCTCCAAGTCACTAACTCTACCCTCTACTGCTGTTACCCAGTCACTCATATTTTTGCATGCCTTGCCACATACATGATAGTTCATCTCTGATTTGGCCCATCTGGGTATTAAGACAGGATAGGGCAGGGCCAAATTGCATCACAGTTGTAAGTACATCCTTTAATGTGGGCTCAACAGAATCAGGCATAGAGGTTTCCTCTGCATATTGTCTGTGGAGCAGGGGTGGCACCAGGAGGGTTAAGGGTAGGTGCACACTGGCCGGCGGTTGGTCGGCGGCGGCTGGGCGGACCCGCCAGGAAGCTCCGGAGCCGTCCACCGGCTTCCTGGCGGGTATGTGCGGCGGGTGACGGGCGGGTGGCCAGTGGGTTAGCGCCGGCGGTTCTGCAGCGGCTGGAAGCAGTACATGATTCTGCTTGCAGCCGCTGCATAACCGGCCGGTTTATAGAACATGCTCATTCTTTGCTAACCCGCTGGGAACCCAGCGGGTTAGCAACGGATGAGCATGTGTAAACCGCCGGTGTCTGCACACCGGGTGTCGGTTTACATAGGTTTCTATGTTAATCCAAACGCCGGTTTGGATTAACATAAATTTACATGAAATTTATGTAAACCGACCGGCGGTTTACACATCTAAACCGACCATAACCCGGCCAGTGTGCACCTACCCTAAGAGTATGCTCCTTTATCTCCTGTGTCAACACAGAGAATAATAATAATAAAACTTTATTTGTATAGCACCAACATATTCCGCAGCGCTTTACAGTACAATGGTACGTATAAGAAAAATATACAATACAGAATGGTAGGTAATACAGAACAGTAGTTACATACAATAAACATAGAATCAATGTAGGAAATACAATAAAAAGGCAAAAAATAAAGGTGACCCTGCTCGAAGGAGCTTACAATCTAAGACGGGATGGGAACACAAAGTACAGGGGCTTATAACAATGAATGTCTTATGTCTAAATGACTACTGTTAGGGAGAAGGATAGGCCGCCCTGAAGAGGTGTGTTTTTAGGGAGCGTCTGAAGCTATGCAAGTTGTGGATAGTCCTCATTTCTTGGGGTAGAGCATTCCAGAGGATTGGTGCAGCTCGAGAGAAGTCTTGGAGTCGGGAATGGGAGGTTCGGATTAGTGCCGATGTTAGTGTGGGGTCACATTCAGAGCGAAGGGGACGGGTGGAATGGTAGACAGAGATGAGGGTAGAGAGGTAGGGAGGTGCCGCACCATGAATAGCTTTGTGGGTGACAACAAGCAATTTGAATTGGATTCTATAGTGTATGGGCAGCCAATGCAGTGACTGGCACAGAGCAGAAACATCTGAGTAACGGTTTGCTAGATAGGTGATCCTGGCTGCTGCATTGAGGATAGACTGGAGACAGGAAAGCTTACTGCGGGGGAGGCCAGCTAATAAAGAATTACAGTAGTCAAGGCGGGAATGAATCAGGGCCACGGTGAGGGTTTTAGTTGTTTCCATGTGAGGAAAGGGTGAATTCTGGAGATATTTTTCAGGTGCAAGCGACATGAGCAGGTGAGAGATTGTATATATGGTGTGAAGGAGAGATCAGTGTCCAACATAAGACCGAGACAGCGAGCCTGCTGACTGGGCGTTATTGTGGTGCTGCACACCGAGAGAGAGATGTCAGGTTTAGGGAGGTTGGCAGAGGGTGGGAGCAGAAGTAGTTCAGTTTTGGAAAGGTTGAGTTTCAGATAGACAGCGGACATGATATTGGAGACTGCGGTTAGACAATCATTGGTGTTCTGTATTAGAGCAGGAGTAAGGTCAGGGGAGGAAGTGTATAGTTGTGTGTCATCAGTGTAAAGATGGTACTGAAAGCCAAATCTGCCGATAGTCTGTCCGATTGGGGCTGTGTAGAGAGAGAAGAGAAGAGGTCCAAGGACTGAACCCTGAGGGACCCCAATAGTGAGGGGAGGAAGTGGAGCCAGAGAATGATACACTTGTGGCACCCTGTCACCCTGTTGGGCATCACAGAAACCTTGGGGACACGAATGGAGCAGTAACAGCAAGCATCACTAACAAACAAATCAAAACACCTTTAACACCTGTTTCACCCCAGGCCTCTAGGGGGAGCTCCACTGGTCACTTTGAGCCAGTTCCCCCTATAAATAGGGTCTTGGAGGGAGAAACACGAGAGTGTGCAGACGCTAGAAGAGCTGCAGGACGTGTGCAACCACTGGTTTTGGAGCTATACCAGGCCCAAACCAGCACACCTGCCCAGTAAGAGACCCTTGCAAACGGGGTCAGAGGAAAAGAGAAAGCACCTCTCAGGGACATCAGAGTTACCCTAACTCTCCCTCATCAACCGGTTACTGGAACCGAGCTGTGAGAGCTACCCAGCCACCACAGAGAACCAGCACAACTAACAGGGAGTCTAGCCCCCTGTTCACCTGAAGCACCTACTGACGAGAGCCCAGGGAAGAGCATTGATCCGGCTTAACCCTTTGACAGTGCCCTCAGTGCAGTTACCCAGGTGAAGCACGTTCCACTGAACGCACAACCTGGTCCGGCAGGATTCCATATCCACCCGACCGCATTAGAAGTACAGAGAAAGGAAGCCTAACACTGCTTGCTGTGAAACTCCAGGAGTGTCAACCTCATTATCCCTGTCCGATTGTGCCTGCTATCCACCAGTAAAGGTACCCAAAAGACTTTAATGTGTCTGCGTTTGATTCCTGAGCCTAACAGCAGTGCTACTGAGCTGCCTCACAAAATCTTGTGCAGCTCCTGGCCCCGGGGACTCCCGCTCATCCTGTGGGGAGCGTCCCATCTTGCTGCATCCCATCCCCCGGAGGCCCAAGCAGAGCCGGTGGACATCACCGGAACTCTCACAGGTGGCGTCATGAAAGATTTAACCCCTTAACTGTTCAGCCATCCCCCCATTGATCTGGACCACTGGGCCCCACAGCCGCAGGCGCGGTTCCGTGACAAGGAGAAGAAGACGCCTGCGACGTGCAGAACCCGGCTACGGTGAGTCAGAATTTGGCGTCACGAACAGGATACGAGCAGGCCCGATTTGTCCGATCTGTACATTTAAACCGCCATTGCTGCGCGAAAGGCGGGAAAAGATGGGCGTTCCTAGGCAAAAGGGCGCAAAGATAGGCCCCGCCCCCACGCTCTGACGACTTCCCCTGAACGCAGCAGGAACTGGAAACTCCCATGGTGCCTCATTCCTCACCGCGAGGACCGACACTTCAGTTTGAAACTGAAAGGACTGGCCGCGCTTAACTAAGGGGGAGCGATGATGAGTAGCCCGGATTCCCACAACACGGCACCCCCGCTAGCAAACCAAGCGGCACCGCTAAACATACCTCCAGATGGACAGCAACACGCCGGCGGTATGCCACAACAACCCGCTCCGATTATGCTGATATCCCTGCCTTACGTTCCGAATGCGGCCTGGTTACCCAAGTACAGCGGTACACCCAGCACCTTGGAGACATTCCAGAGGAAGATATGCCAAGCGCTGGACATGTGCGCTATGACCGGTAAGCAGAGAGCTTCAGTTATAATGGGACAGTTAACAGGCGCAGCCGAGCTGCAGATCCGAAACTGGTCTATAGAAACTCAGGAATCTGTGGAGCAGATATTCGCTAAATTAACCCGGGTTTTTGAACGTCATACTGAGGCTGAATTAAGACTGTCGTTCTATCATTGTAACCAAGGGGCACAGGAAAGTGTCCTAGATTATTCACTGTGCTTACAAGAAGCACTAAGACTGTTAAAGCAAGTCGATCCTGATGGTGTCAGAGATGAGAACAAAGCGTTAATTGGACAATTTATTGTGGGACTCAGACTATCTGAGGATAGAAAGCAAGCAAGCTGGTGGTCCATACAAAATCCTGGCGCGGAGTTTGACACTTTGAGAGACTTAACAGCGTGGGGACAACGGCTCTCCTCAGTGCCCGATCCCGCTTCACAGCAGCAGCATACTGACACCCCTTCCGTGCCGGCAGCAGCATCTGCAATCCCTGCGGTTCAGTCTAGTGCACAGACTATAACGCCCGACTGGTTTGAGCGACTGTGTGCTAATGTAGAGCAGCTGATGAAGGACAGGGCCAAGCTACAAGCTGGGAGAAGACCCAAGACAGATGCAAGGTCATCGGACAAGATTCAGCTCGCTGACAGCCCCAACGACATCCCGTGGATGAAGAGGAAGACACCGCCGCCGCGAGGAAAACCTGCAGATCGTCGCAGCCCTGACAGGCGCCGCGCCAGTCAGCAGAGTGACAGAGGAGGACGTACTCAGCAATCCCGTCCTTTAAACGAGCAACCCCTGGGCGAGAAGGGCCAACCCCAGGAGTAGACTATCCGGGCCCGACCAACTGGGAATACAAGTAAGTGGGAGACTGTCCATACCTACCAATCGTCATCGATGGCATCGCTACCTCCGCCTTGATAGACACTGGATCCCAGGTGACAACCATCCCGTATATCCTTTACAAGCGGTTCTGGTCAGATGTTGAGATAGAGCCCCCTCACCCTGATCTGAACATTGAAGCCACTAACGGTATAATAGTTACAGTAGAGGGGCAGTGGGAAGCTACAGTAAAGGTGGGGAGGGTGCAGCTGAAGAACCAGGGTATCATAGTGGTTCAGGACAAGCCAAACGACAGGGATCCACATGTAATACTGGGTACTAATGTCATGGTCAAATGCATCGATGAAGTGTTGTTTTTACTCCAACAGAGTGTTGAAGGTGGTAGACCAAGAGAGAGGAGAGCTATCCAAAAGCAGATCCGAGCTCTGGTTTATCAACAACAGGTAACATCGTCAAATGGTGAAATTGGCAGAGTACGGGTCACAGATCCCATTCCAATTGTGGTACCACCCAGAAGTGAAATGATGATCTGGTGTCGAGCAGCCATAGGCCTCAGAGGGCAGGACTACCAAGCTGTAGTAGAACCTGTAATGTCTGATAGTAGTCCTACGCTCTTGACAGCCAGAGGGTTGGTCGATGTAAGAAAGGGAGAGTCCCCGTATGCATATTAAATTATGGTGATGACGAAGTCAAACTGCCAAGATATGCAACTGTCGCAAAATTGTACCAGGTTAAAGATGATGCTGTAATTGATGTAAAATCCTCTTCCCAAACAGTCACTGATGAACCCCCTCACTCCAAAGATCAGTTAGAGAAATGGTGTCAGGAGCTCAGCGTAGGAACTGACAATACACCTACTCACCAGAAAAATGGAGTATACCGGGTAGTTCGGGAGTAAGAGCAAGTGTTCAGCAAACTTTGGGAGGATTAAAGGGGTACAACACCATATCCCCACAGGCAACCATGCACCTATCAAAGAAAGGTACAGGCCAATACCACCCACACACTACCAAAAGGCAAAAGAGATGCTTCAGGACATGAAAAATGCAGGAGTCATTAGGGACAGCTGTAGTCCTTGGGCAGCACCACTAGTCCTGGTTAAAAAAGATGGTCGTATGAGGATGAGCGTAGACTACAGACAAATCAATAAAGTCACACACAAGGATGCATACCCGTTGCCCCGCATAGAAGAGTCACTAGCTGCACTCAAATCTGCCAACTACTTCTCCACATTAGATCTTACTAGTTGGTACTGGCAGGTTGCCGTTGCAGAGGAGGATCGTGAGAAGACAGCCTTCACGACACCTATGGGGCTCTGCGAGTTCAACAGTATGCCATTCGGGTTGTGCAATGCCCCAGGAACATTTCAGAGACTGATGGAGTGTTGTTTGGGCCACAAGAACTTTGAGACTGTCCTGTTATACCTATACCTTGATGATGTCATTGTATACTCTCAGACCTATGAAGACCACCTGCAGCACCTGAGTGAAGTGTTTGAGTCACTGTCCAAGTACGGGATGAAACTGAAACCGTCCAATGGTATCAGGGAAAAGGTAGAAGGAAAGTTCAGCTCACCCAGTTGAAATAGTAGTACTCCAGTACAAGGAAATGGTGCACGGATACAGTCCTGGTCTCTGGACCGACAATCACCAATAATAATGTAGAAAAATCCAGCACTCATAAACTTGCAATTATGAGGATTCATTCAAACGTAAAAGCCATCCATCTAATACAAGCAGTATGTGCTAACACCGACGCATTTCGACAGAGAACTGTCTTAGTCATGGAACCACGACTAAGACAGTTCTCTGTCGAAATGCGTCGGTGTTAGCACATACTGCCTGTATTAGATGGATGGCTTTTACGTTTGAATGAATCCTCATAATTGCAAGTTTATGAGTGCTGGATTTTTCTACATTATTATTGGTGAAACCGTCCAAGTGCCACCTGCTGAAACCCAAGGTCCAATACCTAGGACACGTGGTTAGTGCCGAGGGCGTAGCACCTGACCCGGATAAAGTAACCGTCATCAAGGACTGGCCAGCCAACTACTCACAAAGAGGTACGTCATTTTCTAGGACTGGTCGGGTACTACCGACGATTCATCAAAGGCTATACCAAGATAGCACCCATGCAAGATCTCTTAGTAGGTCAATCCAAAAACGGCAAGATCAGGGGACCCCTGTTCCACTGGGGACCAGAACAGGAACAATCCTTCCAAAAGCTTAAAGACGCTTTAACAGGAGAAGAAATCCTAACCTACCCTGATTACAATCTCCTGTTTTTATTGTACACTGATGCAAGCAATGAAGGTTTAGGAGCAGTCCTATCTCAGCGTCAACAAGGGAAGGAAAAGGTGATAGCCTACGCCAGCAGAAAGCTCCGCCCCACGGAAAGGAACCCGGAGAACTACAGCTCCTTCAAGCTAGAGTTCCTGGCCCTGGTCTGGGCAATCACAAAGCATTTCAAGCATTACCTGGCATCCGCCCCGTTCACAGCTTTCACTGATAACAACTCTCTAACTCACTTAGAGACTGCAAAGCTGGGAGCCCTAGAACAACGTTGGGTAGCAAGACTCTATGATTTCACTGTAAAATACCGGGCAGGTCACAAAAATGGCAATGCTGATGCCCTGTCCAGAATGCCTAACCTTCCTGAAGAGGGAGAAGACATAGATGACCTGAAGGAGATTGAACTACCTGCTTTCCACCGTACTGGTACAGCAACGTGTCATCAGGCGAACCAGAGACGTGTAGAGAGGACCGTGAACCCTTTACCTCACCATGACTGGAAGGAGGTTCAAGCTAACGATCCAGATGTCAGCCTGGTAAGAGAGCTAATAACTCAAGAACACGCCAACATGGACCCTGATGCCTCACCAAATGCTAAACGCCTATGGAAAGAGAAGGGGAGGTTGTTCGTCTACCAAGGTAAACTATGCAGAAGGTATCTGAACCCCAGAACACACAAACTAATCTGGCAGATTGTAGTTCCAAAAACTGAAGTCCAAATGATCCTTGAAACATACCATGATGATGCAGGACACTTTGGATGGAAGAAGCTGGAGAGACTCCTGAAGGATCGGTTCTACTGGGTCGGTATGCAAGGCTCAATTGACAAGTGGTGTAAAAACTGTGGACCATGTCACCTTCGAAGGAAAGATCATCTAACTCAGAAAGCTCCGTTGCAGCCAATTGATACCACGAAACCTCTTGAAATAGTTGCTCTCGACCACGTGAAGCTTACCCCAAGTCGCACCGGGTACACTTACGCTCTCACCATTGTTGACCACTATTCAAGGTTCCTGGTAGTAGTTCCAGTTAAAGACTTAACTGCAGAGGTAGCAGCCAAAGCGTTCCAGAGTTACTTCTGTCACCCCCATGGGTATCCAGACCAAGTCTTGACTGACCAAGGGCCAGCCTTCGAATCAGCTCTGTTCCAAGAGTTTCTAGGGCTATATGGGTGTAAGAAGATCAGGACCACGCCTTATCATCCTCAAACCAACAGTTTATGTGAGAAAATGAACCACATTGTCATTGACATGCTCAAAACCTTGCCAATCGAAGAGAGAAATGAATGGCCTGAAAAACTTCCAGATCTTGTGGATATCTACAACCACATACCTGTTAGTTCAACAAACTACACACCTGCATACTTGATGCGAGTAAGACCAGGTAAATTACCTATTGATTTACAGATGGGAACCATCGAACCCACACAAGATTCTTCTGATGAAGATTGGATCAGTCAACGCCAAGAACAGTACCACAAAGTACAAGAAAGCGTAGAAAAAAACCTGAACATCAGCAGAACCAAACAAGAAAAAGACTTTAACAAGCACGCCTCAGCTGAACCTCTAGCTACGGGTGACTTAGTGCTAAAAAGAAAAAGAAAAACCAACAAATTGGATGACATTTGGAAATCTGAACCCTACACAATTATGACATCGCAATATGACAATTCCAAAACTTGTGTTATCAGCAAAGATCAAGGAATTACCTTTGCAACTGTCTCTAGGGCCATTTGAAGAAATGTCCAACACAGTTACTACCTCAAGTAACCAGTTACCCTACAGTAACTACAGTTGAAAAACTTAAAGAAAATCTCGTCCATACAGACATTGGATATTTACCAGCTGACTGGCCACAATGCAATGATGCATTCATCATACCAGTTATGCATTTCTACCAACCTGTAGAAGATCAGCAACCATTACCTCGGGAAATCAGAAGATAAAACTGGAATGGTATCCACGGTCTGCGCTGCTGCTCTTTATCCAAGGAATCCACAAGAGGTTATTACCAACAAAAGTTCTTTATTTCATCACACCAACGCGTTTCGGTCCCAGCACCGAAACGCGTTGGTGTGATGAAATAAAGAACTTTTGATGGTAATAACCTCTTGTGGATTCCTTGGATAAAGAGCAGCAGCGCGGACCGTGGATACCATTCCAGTTTTATCTTCTGATTTCCCGCGGTTTTGTGGCGTTGGTGGAGGTTCTGCAGCAGCTGCCTTATGCTTTTAAACTGGTTGTGAGTCTCACAACCATAAAAGGTGAGTGGATACACTTATAATCCATATAAGAACTATAGTGTCTGTTTGATAGGGCACAATCTGCGCCTCTTGTATCTCCCTTCTTTTCTAGTAAGCAACCATTACCTATCCAACCAGTTCAACCAGAACAAGTTCAAGTGCAAGAGATGCAGCCTGTTATTTTGGAACCTGAGATTCCTGTAATCGGTGAACCTGCTAGTCTCACAGCAAGACAAAGCACTCATAGACAATTACCTACACTACCACCTTCAACAGAGGATAGTCCAGTAAATAGACTACGTACTTACTATGGTATTACTGAAACACGCAGCAGAAGTAGAGAACCAACCAGTTTGTGCACTACAGACACAGCTTTTGAGACACCCACACTACGCAAATCCACACGTAGTACATTAGGACAACCCCCAAACAAGTATGGAGAATGGGTTTAAAATGTAGTGGAATATAGTACCTGTTAACAAATGTAAATAGCAACTGGTTTCAAAAACTGTAAAAAGTAGTGTACAGAAGGGTGGAGGAACTTGGCTTTGTCCCAAGTAAATTAAGTTGGGGACAGAAAGTGCCTGGTAGGGTGAAAAGGTTAGACCTGGCCTCCCAAGCAGAGACACCCATAGGGAATGTATAAAGTTTAAAATGTGTACCGTGTATTTGTGGACTTTACTCCTTTTTCCCCTTTTTCATAAACTTTGGACAACTGTCACAGGACTTGTGTGACGTAAAACTTACCTTTTTCCAGCCTGCGGCAGATGGACTAGTGCCGTCTGGACTGCTTTTCATATTTTTCCCATTTTTCCCCTTCTTTTTAGTGATCTTTGTATTTTTCCTTAAGACTCTGTAAATACCTGTTAATAACTGTTATAAAATGTTTAGTGGTAAGATGTAAAAGAAAAACTTTTTGCTCACTCCGGGAGAACTGAAGTTAACTAAGGGGGAATGTGGCACCCTGTCATCCTGTTGGGCACCACAGAACCCTTGGGGACACGAATGGAGCAGTAACAGCAAGCATCACTCACAAACAAATCAAAACACCTGTACACTTTTAACACCTGTTTCACCTCAGGCCTCTAGGGGGAGCTCCACTGGTCACTTTGAGCCAGTTCCCCCTATAAATAGGGTCTTGGAGGGAGAAACACCAGAGTGTGCAGACGCTAGAAGAGCTGCAGGATGTGTGCAACCACTGGTTTTGGAGCTATACCAGGCCCAAACCAGCACACCTGCCCAGTGAGAGACCCTTGCAATTGGGGTCAGAGGAAAGGAGAAAGCACCTCTCAGGGACATTAGAGTTACCCTAACTCTCCCTCATCATCCGGTTACTGGAACCGAGCTGTGAGAGCTACCCAGCCACCACAGAGAACCAGCACAACTAACAGGGAGTCTAGCCCCCTGTTCACCTGAAGAACCTACTGACGAGAGCCCAGGGAAGAGCATTGATCCGGCTTAACCCTTTGACAGTGCCCTCAGTGCAGTTACCCAGGTGAAGCACGTTCCACTGAACGCACAACCTGGTCCGGCAGGATTCCATATCCACCCGACCGCATTAGAAGTACAGAGAAAGGAAGCCTAACACTACTTGCTGTGAAACTCCAGGAGTGTCAACCTCACTATCCCGGTCCGAGTGTATCTGCTATCCACCAGTAAAGGTACCCAAAAGACTTTAATGTGTCTGCGTTTGATTCCTGAGCCTAACAGCAGTGCTACTGAGCTGCCTCACAACATCTTGTGCAGCTCCTGGCCCCGGGGACTCCCGCTCATCCTGTGGGGAGCGTCCCATCTTGCTGCATCCCATCCCCCGGAGGCCCAAGTAGCGCCGGTGGACATCACCGGAACTCTCACAGGTGGCGTCACGAAAGATTTAACCCCTTAACTGTTCAGCCATCCCCCCATTGATCTGGACCACCGGACCCCACAGCCGCAGGCGCGGTTCCGTGACAAGGAGAAGAAGACGCCTGCGACGTGCAGAACCCGGCTACGGTGAGTCACACTGAAAGAGCAGTCAAAGAGATAGGAAGAGAACCAGGAGAGAGCCGTGTCCTTGATGCCAATGGAGTGCAGCATAAGATTCTGACAGTCCTCAAAGGTTGATATCTTTTAATAGCTAACTGAAAAGATGGTAAATAATAGCAAGCTTTTGAGACTCTAAGGTCTCTTCATCAGGCTTAACAAATTTGCTCAGGGAGCTGTTTTCAGGATTCCCCCAGGATTACAGGGTCCTTGTTAGTCAATCTTGCAAAGCCTGCAAGCTTCTCTACAGCACTCATTGCTGCCTGCCTTCCCACTAGGTACCTGTTGCTGGTTTGTGTGTGACATCTTGGATCTCCCTCTAGGACCCAGCCATTGCTTCACTTGCTTATTATGAGCTCCTCCGGCGATCTGGATATTTCAAACAAACTCCAGTGTGTACAGCATGTCTCAGGGAGTCAACACCGCCAGAAAGATCAGTGATAAGGGCCCAGTGAAGCACAGTCAGGTTAATGTGTACAGAGATCTCTCTGTGCTGCCCCTCACATTTCCAGCCAGACCACGCCCCACTGTCTGTCTTTATATGTCTCTCAGGAGAAAGAATGTTCTTCTGACTAGAGATAAGTGAACTTTTCCGAACAAGGTATGCCAATTTTAAATTCGGCACAAACATTGATGGTTTGGTTCGTGATCGGAAACCCGAGCAATTTACTGAAAAAAAAATCGCGAAACTCTGCTTTGTTCAGAAAAAAGTTTGAAACTTTAAAGTGGCCCTAAAACTTTCCTTGAATGTTTGGGGCCAAAACGTTCGCCAGGAGACCCAGTGGCTGAGAAATCCGCTAACCTAAGGTTAGCTGAGTTGGTAGCCATCAGGTCTACCAGTTTCTTTCCACATGGTGAATTTAAGGGAACTTTAAAAGAAAGTTTTTAAGCTCCCTTGAGTTTCCAGGTGCTGGGACACTTGCAGGCTGTGAATATTTGAAAGAGTGCCAGATGTGCCAGCGGCTGTGAAATTCAGGAACCTTAAAATCTTTTTTAAACATTCCTTTAATGGAACTTTTAATTTTTTGTATTTTCTTTAGTAAGAAAACCTTTATTATTGCAGAGGGTCAGCAGTGTGCAAGGTCACCTCTTCTACACTTCTGCTAGCAATTCAGCTAAAGATAGCATAGGTCCATTATATTCTTAACATTCATGGTCTTATAGGTCTGTTCACACTCATAAAACACTATAATATGGATATTGCTACTTGAAAATGTTCAATCCCTTTTTTTCCTTTCCTTCCATACATTTAGAATACAGATTCTTGACATGTGCACAAGTGTGTTATAGCATTATTCTTGGACCTATCCGTGCATTGCCCATTTGTCACATCGCCATTGGACTCGGTGGCTGGTGTTCCTGCCTCGGCCGCTGGGAGGCGCCGGATTCCTTCGGCTGATGGTGCCGGTGTTAGGAGGACCTTGTCCTCATATGGACCTGCTCCTTCGACGTCTGCCCCTGTCGCTGAACGCCGCCGTGTTTCTCCTTTGGGTGATGTTGGATGCAGAGGAGCGGACCCTGCAGAGGTGTCTGATAGGCGCAGCCTTCGTTCTTCTGTCAGAAGTGGGGTGGTTGGTGCCAGTCGTGCATCACCATCTGGCCTGGTTCTAGGGGCGGTCCGGATGAGATAATCAGGCTGTGAGCTCCAACCTATGGGAGGTAACCGCGCCCTTCAAATACATTGGAGCCTGTCTTGCAGGCTGCCAGATATAGTTTTGGTTCCCCAGTGATATAGTGTGTGTTTGGTTTTGTCTCTGACCTTTGCCTGGATTTGTGACTCTGCTACAGCCTGTCGATTTTGTACCTTCGCTGCCCTCTCGGTTTTGACTTTGACCTTTGCCTGGATTTTCGACTGTGCTACAGACTGACGATTTTGTACCTTCGCTGCCCTCTCGGTTTTGACTCGGACTCCTGACTACGTTTTTAGGGTCCTGATTTTTCCCTTCCTGGCGACCTTCCTGCTCTGCTGCTCATAATAGGCAGCTACCCCCTGGGCCCCACTGTAATTCCAGATCCATGTATAGGGGTTAAGGGTCTCGGGGTTTCTCGGTGTGCTGCCTTACCAGCAGCTCAGCCTCACAGCGGATGGTTGTCACACCATTAGCCTTTTCCAACATTCCATATAAACTGTTGGTGAGCTGAAAAAACTATTTTATTTTTCTCATTTCTCCTCCAAATGTGTCAGGCTTTAATACCACAAACCACAAGCCCAATTCTTACCTGTGACATAGGGATGTCTAAGTCAGGTGCCTTCTGCAGCCCACCCCATGGAGGGATTAATTAGAAACTAGGTAAAAAGATTGTGCAAACAATAATATCCCCTAAGTAATTGGGTTCTGGCACTGAAAGAGGCAGGACTCTAGGCAAAGGAAAGACGTGTCACCACAAGGCTGAAGTCATCTTGGAATTGCAGTACAACACAGCAACACTGTGCTACTGTATGCCTGCAGTCCGCATTTTGGAGAACTGATATATCCACCACAAGAGATGCCTGCTGTGAAGGAGCTGATTTTCTGCACCACTTCAGGGGTTGAGGGTGCTTCAACGCAACGGGAGCAGCCCAGAGAGTGCACGCCCACATATGTGATCTGAAGTTCGACCGCACACTCCACATTGGACCTGATTTGCAGCAAGGTCAGGATCCAATGCTGGTCCTGCGTGCCCGAAGAGGTCCCACCGGAATGGAGCTCAAAGTCAGAAGGAGGTGAGCTGGTCCATATGGTAGCTGGGACCTCCAGAGGTCGAAGGCAGGATCCTGCCACATGCATTGCCTTAGTAAACCTGCATCCAGTGGATCGGTAAATCGAGGAAGAAGAGTACAAGTAGGTAGTAGTGGCAGATGCCTCTGTTTCCCTGCCTTCCATAGCACCCTTACCCTTCAACTGGAAGAACGCCATGTGGGGCTTCTACTCCCTTCCAGCAAGTATCCTTCTAGTCCTAAACCACCCTGGACCTTGTCATTTCTGGAAGATATGAGGCTCTCAGATGTCCTCGTCCGACAGTAGTTGCAGGGGTCTCTTAACCACTTTCATAAGCAATGTACCCAGGGCCAGGTGGTGACCTTTTTCCTGAAGAGGGGGTTTGGGTTCCTAGCCAAAGATGGGACTAGTCACTGGTGCTATGTCAACCAGTCCAACCTACAGCCTGGCCATCTGCCTTCCCAACTCTGCACCCTCTATGTTGGGGACGTGGTCACCTTTATGAAATTAAAGGGCTGTGAGGAGTGGTACACGGTGGGGGTAAGTTGGGTCGCCACTGCAGAGGATGTCGAAGAGTGGCAGCAGAAGGCTGACATGAAGAGTCTGGAGCATCAGCTGTTGGCCAAGTCTGACCATGTTAGCCAGCCAAGTGGAGTGAAACACACAGGGACCAGAGCCTAAAGGACCTGTCAGGGATGCCAGTGTCTCTCCGGTGTGTGCCAGAGGGGAGCCGTTCCCTAACTCCTCTTCTTCGGAGGTTGCCTTGACAGAGTGTGCTTTGGGGCAGGAGGTGCTGGAGACTACCATTGTAGAAGTAGCCCCAGTGACCCACTAAGACATGCAGGGAGCAGCCTACATGGTGGAACAGCCACATCCAACCCGTGAATTGTGGATGGAGTTTTTCTAGAAGTGTAAAGCTTCCAAGAACACCTTGAATTAAAGAGGACTGTCATAAAAAAGTCCTGTTGCTGGGTCACTGACCTGTTAAAAGAAATGTCCCTGCCGGGACCCTGCATCTTGCCCTGTTGGCCGAATGAGAACTATTTGCAGTACTGACAAGAGCGAGGCCTGTTTTTTTTTTTTTTTGCCGCTTGACTGGGTAGGCAAAATTTTTTTTCCCCTTTCCCAGTTTTGCACCTGCTGCGCTTCCCCCTGCTGGATTAACAAACAAGAGAAATAAAGGAGTATATTGCAATTAAAACCAATTTATTAAATACATATCAAAAATGTGATAAAAGAGTGCAGAAAAAAGCATAGATGAACTCTCTGGCAGGAAAGCAGGAAAACTTGGTTACAGCACAGTTTATATCGCAGTTTCTCTGCACATACAGTTATTGCATCAGCAGGTATCTACTATATAATTGTCTAATGTTGTCTGTCTGTCACGGAAATCACACGACAGACAGAGGCTGCTCATTGGTGCCCGCCGGCACCATCCTGCCCCCCCCCCCCCCGCCAGCTCCATCCTCCCCCGCCACCACCATCCTGCCCCCCTGCCACCATCCTGCCCCCCCACCGGCACCATCCTCCCCCGCCACCACCATCCTGCCCCCCCCGCCGGCTCCATCCTGCCCCCTCCCTGTCGGCTCCATCCTGCCCCCCCTGCAGCTCCATCCTCCCCTCCCGCCGCTGGCTCCATCCTTCCCCCCCCCCCCGGCTCCATCCTGCCCCCCCACCAGCTCCATCCTGCCCCCCCACCAGCTCCATCCTGCCTCCCCCGCCGGCTCCATCCTGCCCCCCTCTCTATCCTGCCCCCCCCCCCACCAGCTGCATCCTGCCCCCTCCCCGCCGGCTCCATCCTGCCCCCCCCTGGCTCGATCCTGCCCTCCCCCACAAGCTCCATCCTGCCCCCCCTCCAGCTCCATCCTGCCACTCCCACCAGCTCCATTCTGCTTCCCCCCCGCCGGCTCCTTCCTGCCCCCTTCCCGCCGGCTCCATCCTGCCCCCCCGCCGGCTCCATCCTGCCCCCCCCCGCCGGCTCCATCCTGCCCCGTTTGCCACCCCGCTGCCCCCCCAGCAGTTAGCGGTCATGTGACCGATCAGCTGATCGGTTTCCCAGGCAACGACAGGTCCTAAAGGCCTGTAGGAACTAGAAGACGGAGGTGGAGCGAGCTGGTGGACAGGTGAGTATCCTCACTGAGGATTTTTTTACTTTTACTGTGGAGGAGCGGGGGGCCTCGGGGAGCGGAGTATCGCCATATACCATAGTGCTGCTATACATGTACTGTAATGTACCGCCATATACCATAGCGCTGCTATACATGTACTGTAATGTACCGCCATATACTATAGTGCTGCTATACATGTACTGTAATGTACCGCCATATACTATAGTGCTGCTATACATGTACTGTAATGTACCGCCATATACTATAGTGCTGCTATGCATGTACTGTAATGTACCGCCATATACTATAGTGCTGCTATACATGTACTGTAATGTACTGCCATATACCATAGCGCTGCTATACATGTACTGTAATGTACCGCCATATACTATAGTGCTGCTATACATGTGCTGTAATGTACCGCCATATACCATAGTGCTGCTATACATGTACTGTAATGTATCTCCATATACTATAGCATTGCTATACATGTACAATAATGTATCGCCATATACTATAGCGTTGATATACATGTACTGTAATGTACCGCCATACACCATAAAGCTGCTATACATGTACTGTAATGTACTGCCATATACCATAGCGCTGCTATACATGAGCTGTAATGTACGGCCATATACTAAAGTGCTGCTATACATGTACTGTAATGCACTGCCATATTCCATAGCGCTGGTATACATGTACTGTAATATACCGCCATATACCATAGTGCTGCTATACATGTAATGTAATGTACCGCCATAAACCATAGCGCTGCTATACATGTAATGTAATGTACCGCCATATACTATAGTGCTGCTATACATGTGCTGTCATGTACCACCATATACCATAGTGCTGCTATATATATATATAATATATATATAAATCACTCACGTTGACTGAACAGACTGAACAAGTTCTGTCAGTCACAGCATGTCAACTACTTACATACTCTAGAATGTCCGATGCGTTACAATCGGGCCCCCATCTAGTAGTGTATAATCATATAAACATAATGTGTCCCATTAACAACAACCTATAGTGCCCATCGAAGTACATTACAGTGTGTGACTTAGGTCTAAGCATGAGGGGATTAATATGTGGTATACCATCTACCTCATACAAGTCACCTGACTGTGCATGATCCGCCCACCGGGGCTGTGGGGTACTCGGAACTGGGCTCTCTCGTCGTCAGCTGGGGCTGCAGGATATCACGGTGTCATGACCGGCTCCGTGGTCCCGGGCAGTCAATAAAAGGGGAAAACAGTTTTTTTGGGATTCTACATGATACCACCCGTGGTGCACAGCTATGGGTAGCCGCCGCTGCAGTCAGGATCTCTGAGGATGATGGGAGTTGCAGCAAGGATGTTAAGCCCTCCATGGGTGGGGCCGTGAAGTCAATGGGTACGGCGGGGTGCAGCGTAAACCATCACACGCAGCCTCTTGCTGTCGGAACACCCAATTACTCTGTCTCCACTCAGGCGCAAGAAAACACAGTCTCAAATAGTATCAAGCTTTAACTGGTTTTACTTTCCTTTATCAACAGTTGGTACAGCTTACAATATTTCAGCAGCAACCAGTGTGGTTTCAGCAGCCAGGATGGTTTATCTGCGACTTCCCCATTCGTGTCTCTTTCGGGCCTTTTCTATCTGTTCTGCATGCTAGTCACAGTCCAGCGGTCACGGGCTTTCATTGGGTGACTTTCTGGGTCCCATAGCCCTAATTCAACGGCTTTCCTTTCACTGCAACGGAAGTTGGGTCTCGGGACATAAAGACCCCACTGGAGTTCGTGGTTGGGGCATAAAGCTGTCCCACCACTTCAGCAAAGTCGGAACTCTGGTTCCAGTCCAGTCCCTCGGTGTCCCCGCTGACTCGAGCACACCTTGGACTCTCTCTGTCTTTCACCACGGTCTACAGCCTTGGACCCGGGCAAGCCCTATGGTGGCAAGGGCCGCTGGATCCGTGTTCTCTCAGTCCTTTCTGATAGTTTTGCCTCTCCTTCTGACTGGTCTGGCTTTTAGAATTTAATCTCTTCCTAGTTTCCATCTATCGTGTAACCCCTTTAAGTTCTTCCCATAGCTATACCCCTCCCCACCTAATCTGCTTCTGCTTGACAAACTAAAACCTAAATCTTTAGTTTCCCAAAACTACCCTGGATGTCGTTCAGGAGGTACCATTTCAAGTTTCCAAACGGATGCATCACATTTCTTATCTCGTCCTGTGAACATTCTTTTTCTATAAATCTCCTCCATTTCTTGAAAAATATCTCTATTAGGTTGGGCTTGTTCCTCTCTACCTTCAATTTCTCTAGATGTAATAACTGCCTTCTGTTGTTCATCAGTTTTTCATGGTAGGTTCCTTGTCTCAGATCCAGCTTCGCAGTATACACTTTTTTGCCATGAGCACTATACTGTGAAGCAAGATGTGACCAGTCACATGGGGCCCCGCCTCACTCGCCCAGCACTTCCTGTCGCATAATAGAAAATCCAGAACATCGGATCTAACTCCCAGTTTTCACCCCAAATCCTCAGGACTAGCGAGCTCACTTTTGTTCAAAATTCCTGTGTTACCACACAACGCCACAGCCCATGGAACATATCAGTTAGTACCGAGTGGCACTTTGGACATTCCTGAAGTCTCTCATATCCCCCATACGTTTTGCAAGATTAAAGCTATATATGGCCCTGTGAATAATCGTATACTGTGTGTCTCTCCAGTTCTCAGTGATCACATTTTTCTTCAGTATAGACCAGCCTTGGAGGATCTTATCCGATATTTCCGGATCATTTAGTTGCCACCTTGTAAAAGTCTTTGCTGTCTCTGTAGGTGTCAGTGGTTCCCTCAAGGTGCCATATATCTGTGACACATTCATACTCTGTATATCACATTCCATTAGTTTATCAAACACATTCTCATGCAATTCTTTAGAGTCCTGCATTAAAGTTTTTCAGTTGTGAGTATTGTATACTTTGGAATCTACCTTGTTCAAATCTCTCTACCACACTTCCGCCTCAGACATGCATCTCTTTTCAGTCTCATGCATTAAGTCTTTCATTCTTCTAAACCCACTCTCCTTCAATCCTCTAAATAATTCATTTTTTTTGGAAGTTCGGGTGGGCCCACGATCTTTAGTCACTTTCCACGGCAGCCCCGATTGTATCCGCACCACCTTCCATGTTACTATCATGTCCCGACACACCATGGAGCACCGCATGACCGGATTCACACTTGGTAGGGCCGCATGTAACATTGATGCCAAAGCCCAAGGCTTGCAAAATTCCCACACTAAATGATAATCAGAGTGTCGACTAGTACCTCGCAACCAATCTATCACAGGGCATGTTAGGCAGGCCAGGTTATAATCTCTAACATTAGGAAGGTTGATTCCCCCTCCCTTGCTCTGTAGGCAGCATTAATATATTCAATCTGATTTTAGATTTTTTTACCCCCCCCCCCACCATAGAAAGTTCATGAACTTCAGTCTATTGGCATACCTGCGTCTAAGCAACACAGGGATCGTCTAGAGGTGATACAGCAATCATGGGAAACACATCATTTTAATCAAATGGTTCCTTGCCAGCAAAGTCAATGGCAGACCATTCTAATCTTTCAGTTGTATCACCATTTTTGAGATCAATGGCATATAACTAAGGCTATAGGTTGTGTCTGCAGTGCGTCCCAAGTGGATATCAAGATATTTTATCGACGATCTTACCACTGGGATCCCAGAAATGTCATTCTGTTGGCTTGTTCTAGCTGTCATTCCTCTCTCCCTTAAAAATAAAATCTCACACTTCCTTTTATTAAGTTTAAATCCCGCAAAATTCCCAAACTTCCTATTAGATGCAAAGTCCGATCTAAGTATGCTCTCGGGTCGTGCCTGAACAGTGTGATGTAATCAGCAAACAGCATTGATCGCATCATTTTGTCTCCTATTTTAATGCCCTCGTAACTATCCTCACTGTTCAGAACTCTTGATAAAGATTCTATTGCTAAATTGAACAACAGGGGCGACAGTGGGCACCCCGGCAAGTTCCCGTTTTCAAAGGAAACACATCAGAAAGAAACCCTGGGGTATACACTCCCACTTGAGGGGTTAGAATAGAGCACCTGGATGTAATTGTGCATTGTACCCCTCAGACCCATGGCCTCCAAAACCTGTTCCAACCATGGCCAGCATATACAGTTGTGGCCAAAAGTATTGACACCCCTGCAATTCTGTCAGATAATACTCAGTTTCTTCCTGAAAATGATTGCAATCACAAATTCTTTGGTATTATTATCTTCATTTAATTTGTCTTCAATGAAAAAACACAAAAGGGAATGAAGCAAAAAGCAAAACATTGATCATTTCACACAAAACTCCAAAAATGGGCCAGACAAAAGTATTGGCACCCTCAGCCTAATACTTGGTTGCACAACCTTTAGCCAAAATAACTGCGATCAACGGCTTCCGGTGACCATCAAGGAGTTTCTTACAATGTTCTGCTGGAATTTTAGACCATTCTTCTTTGGCAAACTGCTCCAGGTCCCTGATATTTGAAGGGTGCCTTCTCCAAACTGCCATTTTTAGATCTCTCCACAGGTGTTCTATGGGATTCAGGTCTGAACTCATTGCTGGCCACCTTAGAAGTCTCCAGTGCTTTCTCTCAAACCATTTTCTAGTGCTTTTTGAAGTGTGTTTTGGGTCATTGTCCTGCTGGAAGACCCATGACCTCTGAGGGAAAGCCAGCTTTCTCACACTGGGCCCTACATTATACTGCAAAATTTGTTGGTAGTCTTCAGACTGCATAATGCCATGTACATGGTCAAGTAGTCCAGTGCCAGAGGCAGCAAAGCAACCCCAAATCATCAGGGAACCTCTGCCATGTTTGACTGTAGGGACAGTGTTCTTTTTTTTTGAATGCCTCTTTTTTTCTCCTGTAAACTCTATGTTGATGCCTTTGCCCAAAAAGCTCTACTTTTGTCTCATCTGACCAGAGAACATTCTTCCAAAACATTTTAGGTTTTTTCAGGTATGTTTTGGCAAACTCCAGCCTGGCTTTTTTAGGTCTCGGGGTAAGAAGTGGGGTCTTCCTGGGTATCCTACCATACAGTCCCTTTTCATTCAGACCCCGACGGATGGTACAGGTTGACAATGTTGTACCCTCGGACTGCAGGGCAGCTTGAACTTGTTTGGATGTTAGTCAAGGTTCTTTATCCACCATCCGCACAATCTCGTTTTGGAATCTCGCGTCAATTTTTCTTTTCCGTCCACATCTAGGGAGGTTAGCCATAGTGCCATGGGCTTTAAACTTATTGAAGAGAAAAAGAAGTTTTTATTAGAATATAAAGAATATTAAACAGACAGTACAAGTATAAAGCCACCCAATATAAAAGAATCAACTGTGACAGGACTCGAGTTAAAACTGGATCGCCGACAATTTCCCCGAGGGGGGATAAGTGAATCATGGAACGTATCCAAGTACTATAAAGCTTAAGTGGGAGTTCCGTAGCTATATTATCCAGATACTCGAGTTGCCGTAGAATATGGGTGGGGGAAGACTAGAAAACACAGGAATAAAAAAAAAAAGGGGGGGGGGGAGAGAGGACGGGATTCAGAGTCCTTCGGGATGGTCAGGGGTTGAACGGAGAGGGGGGGACCAGAAAGTGTCTAGGAATGGGAGGGTTAAGGTCTAAGAAAGGGGTAAGATTAAAGAGGGGGAGTGGGGGAAAAGGGCAGAAGGATAAAAGGGTAAGGATTTAAGGGGGGGGACAGAGGGAAGCAACTACAGCAGAAGCAGGGAAAAAAGGAGAAAGGAAAAACGGAAGAAGGAAGAAGAGCCTCAGACACCAACAAAGACAGGCTGCTTAACTTAACATGGAATCTGAAGAGCCAATGGATGAGATGCCCATAAGTCCCAGGCCTCTGCTACATAACGTCTCGAGCCAATATCCAGAGCAAGATAATACTCATGGCAGAATATTGAGTTTAATCTTTCCACCAGGTTTGCCATGGAGGGAGGGGAGTCAAGATTCCAATTTGCGGCTATGCATGACCTGGTCGCCGTGAGCACATACGTAAGGAGGTGGCGAGGCACCGGCGGAAAGTCCTCACACCCAATATCGAGAATCGCCAGTTGTGGCGTCAGTGAAGTTTTAATCTCCGTGAGAGTTTCTAGGAGGCCAGCCACTATGAGCCAAAACGGGGTCAGTCTGGGACATCCCCACCACATGTGGGCTATGTCTCCCCTCTTACCACACTGTCTCCAACACAGGGGGGAGGCACCCAGACCAAGGTTCGCCAGTCTAGAGGGGGATATACCAGCGCAAATGAATTTTTTTCAAAAGTTCCACATGATTAATGCATCTGGTAGCCCGCTTCGTGCATTGCACGGCTCCTTCCCATTCCTCGAGAGTGGCTGAAAAGCTCAGGTCACGCTCCCATATCTCCATACAAGGGGTCTTAGATAGCGAGTTGCCGTCCACTAAGCCTTTGTACAGAAGCGACAGGCCTTTAGGCCTCTCTGTTTCCATGAAGATGAAGTGCAGCAAGGGGGACTGTCCCGAGGGGGACAAGTCATGCTTACACCTTTTCGAACGGAGAAAATGCGTTACCTGGTAAAACTGTAGGAATGTGTGTTCTAGGGATGGATGAGTCTCCACAAACTCCGAGAAGGACAGCAGGTCGTTTTGGATAAAGAGGTCGCTCAGTTTACCTATGTCATGTTCCCTCCAACGGGTGAGGCTCAGAGAGGGGATATGAAGCTGTACCGCGGACAGGGGGATCTCGGAGGTCGGGAGTTTAGTCCAACCATTCGTGAGACTCCCCCACTCTTTAAGGAGGGCCGTCATTGACTGCAAAAGACCCTCTCTGTCCACCTCTCCCAGAGACTCAGCCGCGAGGAGAAGTTTCAATTAACTCCCAGGGGACATGTGAGATTCTATTTGCCTCCAGCCAGAGTCTACTTCCCCCCCTCCACCATTCCCTTACCGATTCCAAGATCACGGCCTTAAGATACATGCTGACGTTTGGGACCCCCATCCCTCTTCCGGCCAACCGGAGATACATGGTATTCCTCTTCACTCTATGAGGCTTTTTGGCCCAAATGAAGCTGCTGACTACAGACTGAAGGCGTGCGATGTCCCTCGGTGAGTATGCAATTGGTAAGCATCTGAATAGGTAAATGATTTTTGGAAGCCAAAGCATCCGCACGGCCTGCACCCTCGCCATCCAAGACATGGAGGCTAATGGAAAGGTCTCGAGCGCCCCCCGCAAGTCCCCCACTAGTTTAGTTACATTACGGGAGGCCATCTCCGCCGAGGTGCAGAGACAGATCCCCAAATACTGGATACCCTGAGGGCACCATTTGAACGGGTATAACCGCGCGAGGCGCTCTGCCATCCCCACCAGCACGTGAACTGAAAAAATCACTGACTTACTCGCATTCAATTTATAGTACGAGGTTCGTGCAAACCGGTCAAGTATCTCAACTATCCCGGGAAGCGAGGATGCTGGATCAGAGACGGAAATGATGACATCATCGGCATATGGACCCACCACGTGCGCCCTATCCCCCACTTTGATCCCAGTGATCGAGGGATCCACCCTAAGGGAGACCGCCAAGGGCTCCATCAACAGGGCAAATATCAGGGGAGAGAGGGGGCAACCCTGTCTGGTCCCATTTGAAATCTGAAAAGTTCGGGACAAAAAGCCTGCCAAGAAGACTCTAGCACAGGGGTGGGAGTATAGGCCGAGGATTGCCGATAAGATGGGGCCCGAAAAACCGAGGGTGCAGAGAACCTCCCGTAGGTACCCCCAGTGTATCCTGTCAAACGCCTTTTCCGTGTCTAGGGACAGGAACACACAGGGGGCCCCTTGTCTCTCACCCACCTCCATCAAATTTAGCATTCTGTGAGTCCCGTCTCTGGCTTGCCTGTGAGGCACGAACCCCACTTGGTCTGGGAGGACCAGGGAAGGGATCACCGCCGACAGTCCGACCGCCAACAGCTTCGCAAACACTTTTAAGACCACGTTCAGCAATGAAATTGGACGATAATTTTCGGGGCGGTCCGTCGCCTTCCCCCGCTTGGGGATGGTCGTAATAGTGGCCTCCAGGGCTTGGCCCGGAATGGACCCCCATGATTGCCAGATGGAAAACAGGCAAAGCAGGTAAGGCGTGAGGGCCGGACGAAACGTCTTGTAGTACTCGTTCGCAGAGCCCATCTGGACCCGGTGCCGAGTTGGACTTTAGCGAGATGATCACTTTATCGATTTCAGAGTGGGTAAGAGGCTCATTCAACTTGCGGAGGTCCTCAGATGAGAGGGTGGGAAGATTCAAGCTCCGGAGGAAGCCCCTGATCGTAGAAGGTGTAGGTTGTGGGGTGTCTGTGTCATCCTTCAGATTATACAATTTTTCATAGTATGAAGCAAACACCTCGACCATTCCGGGCGGATCTCTAACCACTCTCTCATCTGATCGTTTCATTGAGGAGATCATAGTTCTGCCGTCCCTCTTTTTTAAACGACGAGCCAGCAAGGCCCCCGCTCTGTCCCCCATCGCATAGTATTTTGTTTTCATCTTGCGTAAAGACTTCTCGTGTTGCTGGAAGAGAAGAGCTCTCAACTTGGTGTGAAGGGCCAAGATCTGGGACAGCAGGGAAGAGGACGGGCTCTTTTTGTGGATCGTTTCCAGATGACCTATCTCGTCTATCCATTCCTGTCTCAGCCGCTCTCGGCATTTCTTTATCTGAGAGGCTTTTTGAAGGAGAAGGCCACGGATGACCGCCTTGTGGGCATACCACAGCGTACCATCCGCGACCCCCCCGTCATCGTTCATGGAGAAGTATTCCTGTAATTTAGTGTCAAGCTCCCCAACCACCTGGGAGTCCGCCAGGAGGCCTGCATTTAACCTCCAGCGACGGGGTGCACCAACTCCCGATCCTAATGTGATCTCCAACGTTATTGGTGTGTGATCCGACCAGGTGATGACCCCCACCTCTGAGGACCGACAGGCTCCCAGGGCGGCGTCATTCACCAGGAAGAGATCAATCCGACAGTAGGATCCATGGACATACGAGAAGAAGGAATAATCCCTCTCCTCAGCATGTTGGTATCTCCATACATCGTGGATATGGTGTTCCCGACACAAGGGACCTAGAGTCCTAACCCCCCGTGAAGTGGGGGAGGAGGAGTCCAGGCGGCTCTCCATTATTGCATTAAAATCTCCACAGATGATAAGTTTACCTATAGTTACCTCCCTAAGCTTTCCCAATCTCACCAATTTTAGTTGTCCCGTGTTCGGGGCGTATACATTCACTAAGGTATGGGCCTCACCCACAATTTCGCATTTCAAAATTAAGTACCTCCCGCAGGATCTACAATACAATCCAACAAATGGAACTGTACGGAGCCCTTCACTAGGATGCTCACCCCTGCTTTCTTCACCACGTGACAAGCGTGAAATACATGGGGGAAAGAGGCATGCTGGAGTCTGTGAGTGTCTCCCACAAGCAGGTGGGTCTCCTGCACGCATACAACCTCCGCTGCCGAAAGTTTAATCTTCCTCCACAGGAAGGAACGTTTGGCTGGGGAGTTAAGGCCTTTAGTGTTGAGGGACAGCAGTTTGAGATTCATGATAACCACTCCCTAGGGAAAGGGGGGCCAGACTCCCACTGTATAGGTCAGATCAAAATCTGGCGATAGGCTCAGAAGGAAAGGGGGCAGAAGGAGGGGGATAGAGAAAGAGAAGAAGGGAAGGGGGGGGTAGTAGGGAGGAGTAAAAAATGGGGGGTGGGAGGGAGGAAGAGGGGGAATGGGAAAGAAGAAGGGAAAATAAGGGGGGCGGTGAGAAGGGGAAGGTAAGCGCAGGAAAGGTACAGGGTCCGCGACACCCGGAGGGCGGGTAAGGAGACAAAAGTACGGATGGACTTGGTAACAAGGGGGGAGGACACTGGGATAGGGAAAGGTAACAAAACGACAAACTAACTATTAACAACGAACAAGTATGTAACAATTATGTAAACTCCACCAGACTCCCAGATGCCACCGGAGTCAAAAGAGAAAAGGGGGGGTTAAATCCCCCAAACTCCTCCATTCTTGTGGGTGTCCTAATGCCCGATACAAGCCCCAACCCGAATGTCACGGAGTCAGGCCATGTCCGGTTCCACAGGGTCCTGGAGTAATTAAGAAGGTAAAATAAAAATAAAAAAAAAAAAAAGGTGAAAAAGAGCAGGTCATCCAGAGCCACTGGGAAGTTGTTCCTCAGGTCTGGACCCTCATAGGACCTCAGCTGCAGCAGATTCTTCTCCTCCATTCCTGTTAGAGTCCCGCGCGGGGAAGGGCGAGCACTGGGAGATATCAGACCCCATAATTTAAGGGTCTTCCTCAGGGAGGTGGGGGAGGGGAATGAATGTCTTTTTCCCTTATGTTTAAAGTTAACTGCCGCAGGGGAGCCCCAGCTGTAAAATATGCCGTTTTCCCTCAAAATCTTGCAGCTGGATGCGAAATCCCTCCTGCGGGCCATGGTCCCCGGGGAGAGGTCGGGGTACACCTGAACCCCCGAGAAGGGCTCCGGTAGGGGGAGGCCATTCCTCATTCGTCCCAGCAGCCGATCTCTGATCCCGGATCTCAACAGGGACACCAAGATATCCCTCGGCACCTCAGGGGGAAGCCTCACCGGCTTAGGGATCCGGAAGGCTTTTTCAATGTCCAAATGGTCCTGGGGGTCTCAGGAAGGGCCGCAAGTAGAAAAGCCTTGGCCACCTCTGTCGCATCTCCTGTTTCTGCTATGCCCCGCAGCTTTAGATTATTTTTTCTAAGCTGGTCCTCAAGGTGGCACATGGTCGAAGAGACTGTCCCCACTTCTCTATCTAGCCCGACGTGGCTGTCAGCGAGGCAGTTATGTGCGGAAGCGAAGTCTGCCATCTTTGACTCCAGGTGCTCTGTTCTCTCAGCCAGCACCCCCAGGTCTTCCCTCAGGGTGCCCATGAGCCCCTTCATGTCCTCAATAATAGAAAATCTTTGTGCTGCCAGTAGGGCTTTAATAGCTCCCTGAGTGACCGGGGCTCTGTCATCATATTCTCCCCCCACAGCCTCCACGCTGCGAGGAGACCGCTGTGCAGCCAGGGAGAAAGGAGGCGGGCGTGCCGGCGCCATGTTGTGAGGGGAATTGCGCGGTCTGCCCGGCTCAAAGTATGCAGTCACCTTATTGTCTGTTTGCCTTCTCCGGGATGAAGCCCGCGGCATGCTGGGGGCCGTCCAGAGAAAGTCCTGGTCTGTGTGGAGCCGCAGGAGGTCCAGTGGGGCCGGTAAGGTGCCGTTATAGTGGGTCTGGGCGAGGAGCTCAGTTAGTCTGCGTCCGGCGCCATCAGCAGCTGGACACGCCCCCCCCCCGGCTTTAAACTTCTTGATGATACTGCACACGGTAGACACAGGGACATTCAGGTCTTTGGAGATGGACTTGTAGCCTTGAGATTGCTCATGCTTCCTCACAATTTGGTTTCTCAAGTCCTCATGACAGTTCTTTGGTCTTCTTTCTTTTCTCCATGCTCAATGTGGTACACACAAGGACACAGGACAGAGGTTGACTCAACTTTAATCCATGTCAACTGGCTGCAAGTGTGATTTAGTGATTGCCAACACCTGTTAGGTGCCACAGGTGAGTTACAGGTGATGTTAATTACACAAATTAGAGAAGCATCACATGCTTTTTCTAACAGTGCCAATACTTTTGTCCACCCCCTTTTTATGTTTGGTGTGGAATTACATCCAATTTGCTTTATTCATTTTGTGTTTTTTCATTGAAGGCAAATTAAATGACGATAATAATACCAAAGAATTTGTGATTGCAATCATTTTCAGGAAGAAACTGAGTATTATCTGACAGAATTGCAGAGGTGTCAATACTTTTGGCCACAACTGTATTATCAAATGCTTTTTCAGCATGTAATGTGACCATAGCTGGAAACCCAGTCTGCTCATTCTTATCGTGTCTCACTGCATCCATGATAAGCATGGCCTTTCTGATATTTGTCACTGCAGATCGCCCTTTTACAAATCCCAACTGGTAAAATGTGATCATTCTAGGTAATACCATCGCCAGTTGGTCAGCCATAGTTTTTTACTTCAGTTTCACATCCTGATTTATCAACGAGATTAGTCGGTAGCTGGAAGGTTCGCCCTAGTTCTTTTCCCCTTTTGGCAACAATTTAACATACACTGTATTAGCATGCTGTGATAATTTCTCTCCACCCATCATTTTATTAAACATCGCTGCCAGCCGGAAAGACATGCTCATTCAGGGCCTTGTAGAACTCCCTATTGAATCCATATGGATCTGGGGCTTACCAGTGCTGAGCCCACCTATGTCAGCTTGTACCTCCTCCACTTTTATCTCCACAATCAGCATCTCTAGCTCCTGTTCTGAAAATTTAGCCATACGAGCTCTCCGCAGCCATTACCCCCCCCCCTCATTCTGCATTCTGTCATATAGATTCCTATAATAGTCACCCAAGATCTTATTTATCTCCTTAGGGTCAGATGTTCTTCCCCTTCCCCTGCTCTTTTTGTTCAGGCTTGATATTAGAATCAGAGGTCTCCATCCCCTGGCCAAATTAGCTAACATACACTCCGTCTTGTTTCCAAACCTATGGAGGTCAAATTCTTGTTGTGACCACAGTAAGCGCTCTTTTATGTCCGCTCACGAGTCAAAGTTATTTTTTTGCTGGTATCCACCACTCTTTCATCAGGGCGCAGTTGTCTGCCAGGAATGCTGTGTAGACCTCCCTGATTTTAGCTTACTGCTCGTTTGTCCTCCTCTTAATTTTAGCTGTGTATCCCACCAAACGGCGCCTCAAAACCGCTTTGGCAGTTTCCCAATTTAGCAATATTTTATGCTAGTATTCCTCATTCGTCTCCTTAAAATCAATCCACCACTCTTTCAGAATCCTGTGGAAATTTTCATCCTTAAAGAGGACCTGTCACCCCATTGGTGCTTTCCAAACTGAAAGCACCCCTGAATGCCGCATGTCTGCTGCATTCAGGGATGGGGTCCCCCATGTCTCTAAGCCCCCTATAAGTCGAACAAAACACTTTAGAAATAGAAAGTGTACAGAAAACGAGTCCGGAAGGATTTACTCAGAAATGCGTCCTCGCTGCTCTCTGGTGTCCTCCCTGCTCTCTGGTGTCCTCCCCGCCTCCAGTCCTCTCTGTGCCGCCTCCAGCCCTCTCTGTGCCACTGGTCTAGTGGCTGACCACCACTTTGCCGTGCACACCAAATTCTGTCCGTTTCCATCTGCATTGACGGTAGTAATTTTAGTAACTGTTCACACACACAGTTATCACACGCTGCAGCTTCCTTCCCCTGAGCCTAACTTTGCTTCTGTCCATAAGTGCTTGTATGGTTCAGTGAGGGTTAACTGTGAAATAGCCCAAACATTTGTGATGTAGGCTGCAGGTGTGGGGGCCTCAGTTGCCTTTTATTCACGGACCTGACCTGGCATCTTGGAAGCATGGTCTGATATACATAAGGTGAGAGATTGCTTTATTTGGTCCACTTTATATGTAATTTGCTGTTTTAGGACACAACAAAAATTAAAAACTTATAGAGTAGGACCCTATCTGAGAATGCCTTGTTTTGGCAGGGTGGCTCAAAAGATTATTTAATCTTTTGCGAAATGTCTCATTATTGTGCAGTATAGAAACAATAGGTGTATTTACACAAATTATTTTTCCAGTATTTTTCTGACTGTGCTGGCTCCCTCTGTTTTCAGTATCAATGTGCTACCCTGAGCTGGAAACTCATATACTGATCCTACCCATGCATTTTAAAAGAAATCCTCCCTCGCTAGATGCACTTCTTGTAAGAGCCACATCCGTTTTCAATCTCTTTAAACTTCGTAGTACCATTGCCCTCTCTCCTGGAGACCTCAGGCCCTTGAGGTTCTACGATACCATCTTAACCATTGTCAAATGGAAGTTTGCTCTCACCTGACAATTTCATTGGAATCCTAGTGTTTTTATTGTACACCATTCCAAATTGTATTAGAGTTGCAACCTCTCCCCCAAACGAATGAACAACAAACGTATCCCTCTTAACATAAGTGTCCAGTACTCAATGCACGACATCTATTTTTCTGCTGCTTTCCCACTCCTCTTTTTCCGCCCTTCTCGTGGCTCTAAACAAATCACCTGTAACTGCCTCTTCTTAACTCCCTCAGTCCCCCTCCCACCTCCATGCCCATACATCCAAAAATAAGTATGTATTTATCCTCGACTGGACATCATCTCAATCACCCTCCCAATCTTTCAGGAAACAAAAAAAAACAAGTTGGGGGGAAAGACCCACGACGACTTTGCAGTGAAGACTGCATTGTGAATCATGAAAAGATGTGCAGGGCTGAGAAAATATCCCAGACCTCGCCCCCACCTCATCTCCCCCGCACCCCAGACAAAGATCAAGCCAAGTATGTAAGCAAAATATCAAAATGAGAAATCTTTACTAGGGTTTGTATTGTCCCCTCCTGTTCTCCAATTCTTCTTGGCTAGCCCTTTACTCACATTGTTGTCTGGGACTATCACAAGTGCTGTTACGCTCTTCATCAGGAGAGCATTGCGATCTTTACCAGCCTGTTTCCGGTGTTCTAGTCGTCTGGGAACTACTCTCTCGCCTCTTCTCTTCTCTACCTCTCGGTCTTTAGGACCTCCTGTCAATAGTTGCAGCTCTGCTTCCTTGTGGCCCTTCAAGAACCATTTTGTCCCCTCACTTTCAGTGTGGCCGGATATACAGTTGAAATTTTATTCTTTTAAGGTACAGTGCTGTAGATACTCTACTGAAGGCCTTCTTTTAGTCACTTTGGCAGAAAAGTCACCAAATATCAAAAGTTTATGGACTTTAATCTGTAATGGCCGTCTCCGAAAGTCCTTAGAATCTCTTCTTTGTGCTTGTAGTCAAGATATTTGACAATGACTTGTCAGGGGTGAGGAGGTAATGTCAGAAATGACGCCGCGCACACTAATGAACTGAGGCCATCCTGGTCTCTCAGGAGGGCCCACCCTGTGCACCCTCTCCACTCTACATTTATGCTTTAATCCTAAAGCTTGGGGCAGGTCCACCTCACATATACCATCCAAATGCCCTGCCGGGACTGTTTGTGGTAGGCCCACAATTCTCAGGTTGCTCTGTCTGGTGCTATATTCTAGGTCACGGGTCCCCAACTCCAGGCCTGCCAACAGTGCATGTTTTCAGGATCTCCTTAGTATTGCACAGGGGTTGGAATCATTACCTGTGCATTTGATCACATTAACACCTGTGCAATACTAAGGAAATCCAGAAATCCTGCACTGTTGGCGGCCCTCGAGGCCGTGGATCTCTCTTCCATATCCCTGCTCCAGCTGCAGTGGCTTCTCGCTCTCCCCCTCCTGCTGCTGCATCTCTGCCTGATCCCTTGCATCTCTCCTGTGGGGGCACGGGAGCCAAGTGGACGGTGCGCCATGCCAGGATCCTGTGAGTGGGCCTCTCCAACTGATGCCCCGGGGCCATCCCTGCTCCTCAAAAGATACCTTTCCATGGCTTTTGACTCCAACTGGTCCTCTGAGGTCCAGGGAGGTCCATGCGGCTCTGTAGACGTCAGGAGTAGGGATGGGCAAACTGCTCTGTTTTCCCTGGGTTCGTGACTGGGGTTGCTCTGTTAAAGCAAGTAAACGGTTAATAAACATACTGATAACACTTACCGGGTCCACGTTATTTATTCCTTTCAGCTGTGCTGCGAAGCTGTGTCATTTCCAGAATTGCGGGGGAATAGTCACGTGACTGGCTCCAATAGCCAATCACATACACCAATAACATAAGGGGCGGACCAGAAGTGACGCGTCACACCAGGAACATAGAACGCCTACCCGGTAAGTAATATTAGGAGTGTTAACTATTGGCTTACTTTAACGGAGCAACCCGGGTCACGAACCCAAATAGTTTGCCCATCCCTAGTCTGGAGCAGTCCTGTTACACCACCACTGCAGCCAGGGCCAAAAACGGAAGTCCTTCTACCTGTGTTTTATGTGCGATTGCATGCATGTCTTCCAGGTGTCCACTATGACTAAGAACTGTCATGGTTAAAGAGGGGAGGAATGTGGGGGGATGTTCAGTGCTTCCATGACATCTTTCCCCCCTGAGGACATTACTGTTACTGTGTATATTTATATATACGCTGGCAATCAAAATTAGAGAACAATGATCACTTGAATTTTTCAGACAGAATGTTATCTCCATTGATCAACATTTGAAGGTTTTTGTGTAAGAGGTATAACACCATGCCACTAGAACAGAGTTTTACAAAATAACCAAAGTTTATCAACTTAAGACCTTTATTTTACACAAAACGTGATAATCATAATTAAGAACAGCAATGACTGTAGCAGATAAATAATAATCAGTAGGAAGTGTACAGGCCTTTGCTTTGAATGACTTCAGCACATCTACAGTCACCACTAGTCTCTCACACTGCTCTAGTGTGATTTTGAACCACTCTCCTTCCAATCTCTTCCACAGTTCAGTCACTGTTGTGGGTTTCTTGGCCATACCTTTGTCATCAAAGATTTTCCAGAGGTTTTCTATTGGGTTTAATAAGGCTCTGGGTTGGCCATTTCAATGTTGGGATGGGAGATTTGGTCAATGCATAGTAGGCTTTCAATCCAAATACACTTAAACGTTGTGACACTGTATGACAAGACAAATCCTAACCCTGTTCAGTGCTGAACTGGCGAGCTATTCCAGTTGCAGTGTTGAAAAAAGTAATCATGGAGATTCTCTGCATTATCCTGTCCTCTCTTGCATTTGTCTTTCGAGGGAGACCAGCCTTCTTGGGGACTTGAAAGCGTTTGATGTTGTAAAGATGCAATCTTCTAGAAAGTACAGACTTGGCAAGACTAAGTTCTGTTGCTATTAGAAGAAATCTCCTAGCGCACGTATTGTTGCAATTATTCTGCACTGAATGTTTAATACTCTAATGTTTAGCAGAAGAAAGCCTGGGCGGAGGTTGAAACGTTCAGTACAGTATAAAACAGGGGTAGGGAACTTCATGCCTCAAGAGGCGCAAACAGTACAGGTTTTCAGGATTCCCTTAGCAGTGCATAGGGGTTGAAGTAATCATCAGGGCAGATGATTATATTATCACCTGTGCAATACTGAGGAAACCCTGAAAACTTTCACCATTGGCAGCTCTTGAGGCCTGGAGTTCCTTACCCCTGTTATAAAGCCTGAAAAATAATTGCAACAATAAGTGTGCGCCAGGAGATTTCTTCTGATTGTGTATACTTCTGCAGGTACCATGGAATAGAGGAAAGGAGTGCTGATCACTTTACTAATTAACTTCTGATGTTATGACTGATAGGGAGACGCCTTTGGCCTTCATCTGGACAACCTGCTGCCAGAGCGTTTCAGTCACTTTGGCATGGCACACCATTTTTGCAAAGTGAGTGTAAACTGTAAAGTTAGGCTGCCAGTTAAATAGGGTTTGTTGAGTGAATAAGAAAACTACCACCAGCTGCCACATTTACACCGAAAACAAAGGTTTTTTTTTTCCTGGTGTCTTTTTTTTTTTTTTTTTTCTTTTTTAAATTCTTTCACTATTGCTAATGGCCAGGTATCAAACAGACAGCTGACATTAGCAATGGGGGCTTGGTGTCAGGTGCCAAAGAAAGCTGTCACCAACCCCATTATTACCCAGTCTTCCACCGCTGCACAGCAGTTAAATGAGCAGGGTAGCCCTAAGCTTTGTTGTCTAATGGAAGAGTCAATTCTGGGGTGGCGGCTGGAAGCAATTCTCAGCATTCTCGGAGAGCTAGTGGCTGTGTCGGGTGATGTCGATGCGCGAGACCGCGGCCTAATTCCTCCGCCCATCTTAATTATAGCAGAGCTTCTTCACGGGACATTGTGCTGTGGATTACCATTGGAGGGCATGTTTAGGGTTAATAAATGGGTAGAAGAGGGTTGTGTTGTTAGTTAATAAAAACAAAAAAACACAACACATAAAAATCCCTTATTTGAAATATGTACTCATTGAATTGGTAATGGATGGGTCTCAGAGGCCTGACATTACCAAGCTAGGGCTCAATGACAGCTGTCAATAACCCCATTAATCACTCAGATTGCCACCACACCAGGGCATCAGGAAACACCGGGCAAAGCGCCCCAATTTTCAGATTCTAATGAATATGGAAAGTCTGGGGCAACTGCAGGCTGCTATTGTTACCCTGCGGGGGGGAATGTTTAATAACTACGTGGCTCCCCAGGGTGAGAATACCAACCCCCATCCGTGTGCTTTATCTTGGCTGGTATTAAAATTGGGGGAGGACCCCACGCCGATTATTTTTATACTGGCCTTCAGCACCCGTTACGCTGTTTACAGCAACCACTCACAGATGTTGGCAGAGAGGGTGAGCAGGGCCAAGTTTGACTTTAACCAATCAGTGAATATGAATGACGTTAATGAGCGGTCCCAAAGCAGGGTGACAGCGGCACTGAAACCTGGGAAGTATAATAGTCTAAGAAGCTAATGGATGTGCGAAAACAGGGGTGGCTCCACTGTAAACCGGTATGAGCCGTGTTTGGCAGCTTTCGGGTCCTTTTGAAGGCGTTTTCTATGTCTTTGATTTTACCTCCAATTAAATTCAATGGAATTCAGGAGGTTTGCCGAACCGAACTTCAAAACGTTCGTTCAACTCTACTTTTGACCCTCTGGGGGGTTATTTCTTTTCCCATGGTATAAACCTTCACAATGAGTTTGCAAAAAAAATAAATAAATAAATAAAATGCTACAAACAAGAGGCACAAAATAACTAATACCCTCTTTCCCCGAAATATAAGACACTGTCTTGTATTAACCTTTGCTCCCAAAGACGCAATAGCTCTTATTAAGGGGATGTCTTATTTTTCCACGATCCCAGTCATCCTCTTGCATCCCCCCAATATCACTTTGCAGCCTCCATCATCCCCTTGCAGCCCTCAATATCCCCCTGCTGCCCCCAATATCCCCATCATCCCCCTGCATCCACCATCACCCCCTCACACTCCCCCATTATGGTACCGTATCTGCAAAGAAAACCCCCCCCCCCCCAAAAAAAAAAAAACATACATACATTTTCTCACCGATCATCCGCGTCCTCCTGTGTGTATGGTATCGATATCCAGGAGCCGCTCGGAGTAGATGTACGGTAAGTCGCCAACCTATCAGACACTAGCAGCTGCGGGCCAATCAGAGGTCAGCATGTAACGTTTGATTGGTCAGTGGCTTACTGCCATACATGTATGCTGAGCGGCACCTGGAATACCGTATGGTACATACAGGAGGATATGCAATGCATTACAGTAAGTGGCAGGCTCCGGCAATACTGTAGCTGTACGCCACATCACACCTACATGACCTGTTCCTCTCTTCAGCAAGCATGCTTGTAATAAAAAATCTTTTTACTAGGTCTTATTTTCGAGGGAGGGCTTATATTTAGCAGCTGACAAAACCCCCCACTAGGTCTTATCTTCAGGGAAACACTGTATACAACATTACATTTTGAAAGTGAATTAACCAACTTATTTCAGTTTGTACCATCTCCATAAGCATTTAAATTGGTATTCCCACGCACAAATTTAATTTTAATCGATATATTTTGGAATAAATTCCTCAATTTGATTTGTTTAAAAAATGTTCCTGTGCTGAGATAATCTTATTTATGTGCCCCTGCTATGTACTGTTTAATGGATGTTTCTAACCATACCACATCTCCTGGACGGGGGAGGACTCAAGAGTATGCAGACATTACAGCACAGGATCGCAAATAATTCTTTCTTTGAGGTTAAACATTTAAAAAAAAAAAAAAAAAAAAAAAAAAAAACACCCAAGAAAATGCTTTTAACTCACAAAATCTATGATCCCCTGCTGTAATGTCTGTATACTCTTTTACTTCCTCCCCTTCCCAGGAGATGTGGTATGATCAGGTCATGTCCCTGTACAGTTAGACACATCCATTACACAGTAGATAGCAGGGACACATATATAAGATTATCTCAGTGCAGTAGATGTGATATGATCAGACCATGTCCCTGTATGGTCAGACATGGCCATTACACAGTACATAGCAGGGACACAGATATAAGATTATCTCAGTGCACGAGATGTGGTATAATCAGACCATGTCCTTGTACCGTCAGACACAGCCATTACACAGTACATAGCAGAGACACATACATAAGATTCTCTCAGCATAGGAATGTTTGTTTTTCTATAAACACATCCAATTATGGATATTATTACTCTAAGATCTATTGAGAAAAAGCAACTTTAAAATTAACTTTGTTCATGGGAATACCCTTTTAACTAAGGCACAAAGAAATGAAGTGGAACATTCTTGATGAGCACTCAGCAGGCCACTCCTTAGGGGTAACTAAACTAGTGATATGATCAATCCACCCAAAACCAATTCTGTACATGTAAAAATCTAAACATGCCAGGAACCAGAGAAATCCCCACATAACTAAAGGTGAAGGCATTAAACCACCAAGCTTTAAGTGTATATATAACAGACTATAGCAGACTGAAGACATCCAGAAGAATTTTGAATAGATGATTTTCGATTTCTTACGTTTATACTTTGACTGCAATTTTTAAATCGCAAAAGTACATGAATGTAATACGGTCAATAGACAGGAAGATTGAAACAGAACTATGAAAAGAAAAACATCATTTCTTTTTAGAGGTGACTGGAAACTGAAAATGCCTTTAGTATCAAGTATATAGCAATTCAATTTAATAAAATGGGCATGCAATATTTCGAATGGATACCAGTAGTCCTCCAATGTCAACATTGGCAATGAATGTGACTAAGAAAAAAGCTCATTTGCAGATTGAGTCACCTACTTGGAACCCTTTCTTTAGCACAGCATACTCTAGCTGGGGCAACCTTTTAATCAAAACTAGACCGCCTCATATATGCTCATGAGACGGCCCATTTCAGGTCAGAAGAACCATGGCTGTAATTGGATGGCGAAAGACAGATGTGGGAAGCCAGCCTAAATTGTGAGTTACTGTGAGCCACATAAGAAAAACGTTAGCCAACTATGGCATGAATTCCAATGTGATTTGATCCCTAAAAAAGGAAACACTGAAGGTATGGAAATGTGGTTTACTTAAGTAAAACGTCTTGTATACAAGGCTTAGCTCTTAGGAACCATAGACAGCTGATGATCAGTAATCTGGTGAAAAAAAATTTGCAATAAGCCAACGAAAAGAAAAAGCAACTAACACCCAACTAATTATTAGTTTAATTCAAGTAGATATCCCGTTCTGCATTTCACACCAGTAGAGGCCACAGTAACAAATCATTAAAGATAATGACGTATGGGAGACAATTTGTGATACTGGTGTGAAAGTACAAACCAGGTGCACAGTTGCAAAACCATCACATCATATGGTAGAGAACTAGTAGATTATTGAAGCTGCCATAAGGTAGCACTTGCCATCTGTATTTAAAATCTATAAAATTTTCCTGTGTACTCTTTGGGTAGCAAAATTCTACTCTTACACAATATTCTTGAAAAAGAAGACCTCATTTCACTAAAAACTAATATTATGGAAGTGTTTACATTCCAAGACACTATTCTGCTTTTACAAGAATATTGGTGCAGGCTGCATACTTGTGACCTCCATATCCACTTGAAATGCAACATGCTTTCCATGAGTTAGGATGTTTTAGATCTTAAGCTTTTCTGAGAGGCAGGTAATGTTATAAGGCACTCAGGAGCTTGTGTTGCCAATACCTAGTGCCCATCTTGAAGTCAAGAGAGTAATTGTCGGAGATCTGGCAAGTAGCTCCTGATTAAAATGTCCACAGAAGCAATGAAAAAATATCATAGTTACCGCAGAGAAACCTAAAAAATTAGTGTAAATGACTGCTTCAGCCTCATCACCACTATCCACTGCCTTTAGCCATTTCACTTATTTATTCTTTTTTTTTTTTTATAACTTTAAATAGCACTATATATTTTTTCATTAAACAAGAAAAAAAATAGATGTACAATTGACTGCTCCTCTTCCACTGCACAAAAGGAACAGATGCTTCACGCATTCAACCCTAATGCGTCTCGAATACTGAAAGTCCATTTTAAGTTGAAAACAAAAAGAAAAATATATATTTTAACCTTATGAGGCAGGGAAACGTTCATAGGCAGAGGAGAGTATGTGTTTTACACACAGACCTTGCAAAAAAGCAGCATAAGGTCGAGTAAGGGGTTAAACCACAGCCTTTTCTGCATGAACAAAGCATTAAAGAGGAGTGGCAGAAACTTTTCTAATAAACCGTAAGTAGCTGGACTTCCAAGCCATCCCTCTCCACCTTAATGAAACACTGGAGAGGCGATTCTCCTATTGTCCTAAGGATTCTGGTTCACAGCTGAAATCCCTCCATAGGGGCTTCTGTTTGTTGGAAAATATACTGTTGCTGAGATTCATCCACCGATGGGACAAGCTGGTGGTCTTCGTCTTCCACTCCAAAGTAATGTTCAATCAATTCAAAAGCTTTCTGATAAATTTCCTGATTCTCGTGGCTCTGCAGGAACTCGATTTTATCCAAACCTAAGAGTATGAAAAGAAAATGCATGTGAAAAAGAACATAACTCATTTGTATATACCATATATACAGGATGGGGGGACATATATACCAGAATGGGGTTATATATACACAGGATGAAAGACCATAAATACAGGATAGGGGACATTTATACCACGATGGGGGCATATATACAGGATGATGAGGGAACACATCACAACACATGTACAGGGTGGGAACACATATGCCAGGATTGGGGCATATATGCCAGGATGACAGGTGAGCATTTTGAACCCCCAGGTGCTTCACAAATTGATCCGTAGAAATGAAAAAGCACTTTTTTTTTTCTTCACAAAAATGTTCAATTTTAGAGATTAATTTGTGAAGCTCTTGGGGGTTTCAAAGTGCTCACTATGCATCTAGATAAGTTCATTGGGGAAGTCTCGTTTCCAAAATGGGGTCACTTGTGTGGGAGCTCCAATGTTTAGACACACAGGAGCTCTCCAAACACAACATGGTGTCTGCTAACAATTTGAATGGAAAATTAGCTCCAATTGTTAGCAGACACCATGTCGCGTATGGAGAGCCCCTGTGTGCCTAAACATTGGAGCTGACCCACAAGTGACCCCATTTTGGAAACTAGACCCCCCAGGGAACATATCTAGATGGGTGGTGAGCACTTTGAACCCCCAAACCCCCAGGTACTCCCCCCCCCCCCAAAATTTTTCTTTTGGCCTCAATTTTTTCATTTTCACATGGGCAACAGGATAAAATGGATCCTAAAATTTGTTGGGCAATTTCTCCTGAGTACACCGATAGCTCATATGTGGTCATAAACCACTGTTTGGGCACACGGCGGGGCTCAGAAGGGAGTGAGCACCATTTGACTTTTTGAATAGAAAATTAGCTCCAAAAGTCAAATTGCGCTCCTTCTCTTCTGAGCCCTGCTGTGCGCCCAAACAGTGGTTTATGACCACATATGAGGTATCGGTGTACTCAGGAGACATTGCCCAATAAATTTTAGGGTCCATTTTATCCTGTACCCCATGTGAAAATGAAAGAATTGAGGCTAAAAACATTTTTGTTGGAGAAATTAAAATGCCCATTTTTTCCTCCCACTTTGCTTTAGTTCCTGTGAAGCACCTGAAGGGTTAATAATCTTCTTGAATGTAACTGAGTAGCTTGAGGGGTGCAGTTTTTGGAATGGTATCACATTTGAGTGTTTTCTGTCATGTACACCCCTCTAAGGGACTTCAAATGGGATGTGGTCACTAAAAAATGGTTTTGTAAATTTTGCTGGAAAAATGAGAAATTACTGATGAACTTTGAACTCTTATAATTTCCGAACCAAAATTTTTTATCCCCCCAAAATTGTGCTGATTTGAAGTAGACATGTGGGAAATGTTATTTATTAACTATTTTGTGTCACATAACTCTCTGGTTTAACAGAATAAAAATTCAAAATTGCAACATTTTCGCCATAATTTTGATTTTTTCACAAATAAAAGCAAAAATCATCAACCTAAATTTACCACTGACATGAAGCTTAATATGTCACGAAAAAACAATCTCAGAATTGCTAGGATCCGTTGAAGCGTTCCAGAGTTATAACCTCATAAAGGGACACTGGTCAGAATTGCAAAAAACGGTCTGGTCATTAAGCTGCAAAGTGACTCGGTCCTTAAGGGGTTAAAGGGGTCCTCTTTGTGAAAGATTATCAAAAAAATCAATAAAGGAAAAAAGTTAACGAAAAGTAAACGGTATGTGTACCTACTAACGACACTAAGCAAAAAACTGGTGAGGCAGTGCCTCCTCCAGGGGTGTATAATACAGAGGAGGAGCCACTGTTCATCTTTTCCAGATTTTGCTTAGTGTCGCCTCCTAGTGGACAGCAGCATAACACCCACAGTCCTGTGTCCCCCAATGAGGCAAAGGAGAAAATAATCTTTATTTACTGTATCACCTTCCGGGCTCCCTTTCTGTGGCCTTTTCCTTGTGGCACAGCCTGTCCTCACCAACCAGAATCTGCTGTGCCACTTCAGATAAGTTAGTAGCATTTAATTAGTATAGAAGCGCTACTGCACAAGGGTCACAGGTTAAATTACCTTTATTACACCACGACGCGTTTCCACGGCGGACCGCTGTGGTGTAATAAAGGTAATTTAACCTGTGACCCTTGTGCAGTAGCGCTTCTATACTAATCAAATTCTACTATAATATCATATCCCCATCCGAGGGTTAAGGAGCAGCTTATTGCCGGGATGATCGCTCACAAACTGAAGGACCTGCGGTGATGAAGTACATCATCAGTCACATGATCGGCCCCCAGCGAATCACCTGACCGGAAGTAGGAGAGCAGCAAGGACGCCAACACACCGGCGGAGCTGCGGATCACATACACCGAGGTTGTGCAGGGTTGGCACAACCTCTAAAGGTGAGAGAAAACCCATACTGAATTGAGGGACCCCCACAAGACCACCAGGTATTGCTCATAGATACACCTTCTCCAAACATTATACTTCAGATAAGTTGGCCTCTCCTTTTAGCCAATTACTATAGTGCAGTGTTTCCCAACTCCAGTCCTCAAGGCACACCAACAGGTCATGTTTTCAGGATTTCCTTAGGATTGCACAGGTGTTAGTTTAATCACTTGCACAGGGGATAATTCCATCATCTGTCTAATGATAAGGAAATCCTGAAAACATCACCTGTTGGTGTGCCTTGAGGACTGGAGTTGGGAAACACTGCTATAGTGGAGGCTCTAAGCAGCAAGGTGTGAGCACTATACCCTAAATTTCTTGTGGGTGTCCATGATAGCATGAATTATCATTTATTTGGTCACCTTCCACAATACCTTTATTGAAGTCACCAGGTACAAGGAGAGTCACGCTAAGGCCGGCTTCACACCACGGTTTTTAGGATGCGGGGCTGTCCGGTGTGAACCAGACAGTCCTGGATCCAATTTTGGCCCCATCGTTTCCCTATGGCGCCGGATTGCAGCTATTTGCCCTCCGATTTTGTCCTGCCATGGATGCCAGACAGAAAATCGGATCCGACTGCTGGACGCTGAAGTTGAGCGGTGGCCGTGCTGAACTTCAGCACCTGGAGAGCTCCTGCCTGAAAGTTCAGAACAGTGGCTAGCTCCCCGCTAGCTGCGATTTTGAAATTTCACGACTGGACAGTGTCCGCACAGTTCTGCTTCCGACAGAAAACAGGACCGGAGGGCATATTATCTGGGGCTGTGAGGCTGTGTCTGGTGCATCCAGAAAAACACCGAACACAGCTTGACACCACAAAACTGTAGTGTGATGCCGGCCTTAGACACCACAGTCCACTTTTTTCCTTCATACTTTCTAAATGCCCTCTATCTGCTGAATTGTCCAAGTTATGGCACATATCTTCCGTACGTACACAAAGGCCAGTTTCACACTTGCGCTCCCCGCCGCAAGACTGTGAATAGTCTTGAATAGTGTAATACTAGCAGTGCTGAGAAACACTTCACCAATAAGCTAAATTCAAAACATTTTTGCGGCACAAGTACTTCATGAATTAATTTGCTGATCATGACGCAATTACAAGAAGAGAGGAGGCTTCAGATGAAGACCAAAGATGACCATCGGACCAAAATGCCCCGCAGGAGAGTATAATAAAAACTATATGTTATGTTTTACAGATCGGCCTGAGATCTTATATACAGTATTCTAGAATGCTATATATAACGGCTTACTGGAGGTGGCTCCAGCTTATATCAGAAAAACTGGTGAGGTGAAAGGTACACTTTAAAGCTCCGTTTAACAGTCCCTTGCTCTTCCAAGATCTCAATTAGAAGGCTGTCAAAGACACAGGTCCTCCAGGAGGGTAGAAGACATGTTAAATGGTAACTTGGCTAGGTATTAGAAAGTCTACATTTTTAGCCTTACCATATGCCTCTTCTATCAGTCCACAGTAAGGGTTTATGCCACCACCCCCTTGTTTTGCCTCTTGATCCCCAAGACGAAGGATATTTTCTAGTCCATTCAGAGCTACTTGCACTATTTTTGAATCCATGACCGTCAGGAGATCACAAAGTGGTTTAATGCAACCCAGGTCCACCAGGTATCTAAAAAAATGAATGCAATTAAAATTTGCTGTATTTAGATAAGCACTAATCCTGCGTTCATAAAACTGATGCATTTTTTACACAACTTATCAAAATGTATATTACATTGCTGTAATTACCTGATCTGCTCTGAGGTACCCCCAGATGTGGCATTTGTGATGGCCCAGGCAGCTTCTTTTCGTGTGCGAAATTCCGCTTTTTGTAATATCTCAATCAATACTGGAAATATATTGGCATCGGCAACAGCCTAGAAACAAAAATTGCCAAATTTATGTGGAATAAAATGTCCAAAAGCCACTGAATGATTACATCAAATATTATCAAAGACTGACTAAGGCTACTTCATTTTTTACTGCCAGTTCTGTGCATTTTGCTATAAAGAGTTAAAGAGCTATAAAAGTCTAAAATGGATCCAATAGTTCAATAAGAGGAGTGAATGTCCACTAACGACCCTTACAATGGATCATACTAATACTATGGTACCTGGTTGGGTTGTGGGATCTGATAATGTCCGGATGTCATGTCCGGACCTGGTCTGCCTTTATGTGCGCTGCTTTCCTGGCGCCATAGGAGTAGTTCAGTAATGCTTCAGGTACGTGTGCATTTGATATGGTTCTGCTTTTAATGCATTCAGGAGGCCGTAATGGCACAGCGTATTAAAAAATGTAGAGTAGGACTGCCCCATCTGAGAATGCCGTGACGTGGCGGGGTAGCTCAAAGAATTGATCAATTGTTTGCCAAATGTCTCAGTTTAAAGTACAGTTAGAAATTATGTGCACATGCACTTTTTGTATTGTGTGCTAACCTTAGGCAGCGCTGGCTTCTTGGCTTTTTTATTTGTTATAGGTTTGTGGCTGACCACCACTTTTTGCCGTGCGCGCTTGGTTGTGCATGCCATTCTGTCTTTAATGTGATTGATCTAGGCCGCTGTACATACATACAGCGGCCATACCCTGCCCATAGGCTCTGCTTGATTTTTGCACATGTGTTTGGGCCTGTTCTACCCTCATCCATGGTTGTTGGTTGGGCAGTGTGGGGGCCAGATCTGATAATGTCCGGATGTCATGTCCGGACCTGGTCTGCCTTTATCTGCGCTGCTTTCCTGGCGCCATGGGAGTAGTTCAGTAATGCTTCAGGTACGTGTGCATTTGATATGGTTCTGCTTTTAATGCATTCAGGAGGCCGTAATGGCACAGCGTATTAAAAAATGTAGAGTAGGACTGCCCCATCTGAGCTCAAAGAATTGATCAATTGTTTGCCAAATGTCTCATTTTAAAGTACAGTTAGAAATTATGTGCACATGCACTTTTTGTATTGCGTGCTAACCTTAGGCAGCGCTGGCTTCTTGGCTTTTTTAATACTACGGTACCTGTATTTGGGCTCTATTCCCAGCAGTGATATTAGAGATGGTCCAGCACGCCTCTTTTCGGATAGACTCCTTTGGGCTGCTCAGAAGATGTAATAGACAAGGAAGAGCAGAGCAATTTAAGATAACCTGCATAAAAAAAATATATATATTACTCAAAATTTTAACATAAAGCATGGCACTTTCAGAATGATTAAGGTTAGCCACAAAGGAGAGGTGGGAGCATGGCTGCTACAAAGAGGGATAAATGTAGGTAAACTATACTGAGACAAATTGACATCAGTTTGATTATCAAGGCTGTTTTGGGCAGGATGGAGAATCAGGCCAAAGTCACACATACAAATCTGCTTTTTTAAGCCCTTAGAAAACGCATTCATTTTTCTAAGGGTGCCAATAGTGTCCCCTGAGGTCCTGAACATTTTTGGGAATTTTTTGGACTTAGTCATTTTTTTCACCAAAACGCATGTGTCTCCCATAGGGCCCCATGTTAATAAAAAAAAAATTAAAAAAAAAACACATGCTTTTCTTACAGGACCCCAAAAACGCTAGCAGCGTTTTTGGACTTTGAAAAAAAATGTCCAAAATGTTCCCAAAAACTGATTTTATGTATGACTCTGGCCTAAAGATGAAAAAAACAAAGACATTCGTATGCTTTGAGTCCAAGCGCAGACTGACTTTCCTAAAAACAGCTGCACAATTAGCAAACAAAGTGACAGGGAACTAGCCCAAATTACTAAAAGGTTGTGGACAAAGAAAAAACGGTACAACACCCATTTATCCAGAGTGATAAACCAAGCATTATGAGGGGTGGTCTACTGGAATATTTTGCTCTGGATTTACCCATCTTCAAGTGTATGCTGCTTTTTTGTGTATGTGCAACGTATAAATTAATTGTGTTCTCTTAATAAATGTGGTGCAACTTTTCTTAGGACAAAATTGAAAAAAATGTTTTTCACCTGTGTCTGGATGTCATCCCCTGTCACGATGTTCCCTACAGCTCTCAAGGCAGGTGAAGCCACTTTGTAATCATTGTGCCTTACAGGAAAAAAAGTTGACGTCACAAACCAAGCACACACATACATTGAAAACAACACCAAAGATAATTATACATTTTACAGAACAATGCCATGATAGCTACTCGGTAATATTTGCAGTGAATTCAGTTTTTAACTCCCTCATGACCCAGGAATTTTTCATTTTCATTTTTTGCTCCCCTGTTTCCAGGAGCCATAACTTTTTTTATATTTCCGTCAATATAGACATATGACAGCTTGTTTTTTGTGGAACGAGTTGTACTTTCATATGCAATAATTTATTTTACCATATTATGTAAAGGAAAATTGCAAACAAATAGTAAATGCAGTGAAATTGCAAGTGCAATAACACGCTTGTTTTTTGGGTATTTTAGTCGCCATGTTCACTAAATGGTAAAACCGACATGACAGAGTGATGCCTCGGGTCGGTACGAGTTCGTAGACACCCAACATGTATACCTTTACTGGTATCTAGGTGGTGAAAGAAAATTCAGAAGTTTGAAAAAGAAAAAAATACAATAAAATGGACTTTTTGCACCATGTTCTGCGACCCGTAGCGTTCTCATTTTTCGGGATCTGGGGCTGTTTGACAGCTTATTTTTTGCGTCTTGAGCCAACGTTTCTAATGATATCATTTTTGGGGGAATCTGCAGTTTTGATCGCCTGTTATTGCATTTTATAGCAATGTTGCGGCAACCAAACAAACAGAATTTTGGCGTTTGGACCATTTTTTTCCGTTATGGAGTTTAGGGCTCACATTATCGGATTTAATATGATAATAGATTGGGCGATTCTGAACGCGGCAATACCAAACGTGTATTTTTTTTTTTAAACACCCATTGTGATTGGGGGAAAAGGGGGTGATTTGAACTTTATTATATATATATATATATATACAGTTAGGGCCAGAAATATTTGGACAGTGACACAATTTTCGCGAGTTGGGCTCTGCATGCCACCACATTGGATTTGAAATGAAACCTCTACAACAGAATTCAAGTGCAGATTGTAACGTTTAATTTGAAGGGTTGAACAAAAATATCTGATAGAAAATGTAGGAATTGTACACATTTCTTTACAAACACTCCACATTTTAGGAGGTCAAAAGTAATTGGACAAATAAACATAACCCAAACAAAATATTTTTATTTTCAATATTTTGTTGCGAATCCTTTGGAGGCAATCACTGCCTTAAGTCTGGAACCCATGGACATCACCAAACGCTGGGTTTCCTCCTTCTTAATGCTTTGCCAGGCCTTTACAGCCGCAGCCTTCAGGTCTTGCTTGTTTGTGGGTCTTTCCGTCTTAAGTCTGGATTTGAGCAAGTGAAATGCATGCTCAATTGGGTTAAGATCTGGTGATTGACTTGGCCATTGCAGAATGTTCCACTTTTTTGCACTCATGAACTCCTGGGTAGCTTTGGCTGTATGCTTGAGGTCATTGTCCATCTGTACTATGAAGCGCCATCCAATCAACTTTGCAGCATTTGGCTGAATCTGGGCTGAAAGTATATCCTGGTACACTTCAGAATTCATCCGGCTACTCTTGTCTGCTGTTATGTCATCAATAAACACAAGTCACCCAGTGCCATTGAAAGCCATGCATGCCCATGCCATCACGTTGCCTCCACCATGTTTTACAGAGGATGTGGTGTGCCTTGGATCATGTGCCGTTCCCTTTCTTCTCCAAACTTTTTTCTTCCCATCATTCTGGTACAGGTTGATCTTTGTCTCATCTGTCCATAGAATACTTTTCCAGAACTGAGCTGGCTTCTTGAGGTGTTTTTCAGCAAATTTAACTCTGGCCTGTCTATTTTTGGAATTGATGAATGGTTTGCATCTAGATGTGAACCCTTTGTATTTACTGTCATGGAGTCTTCTCTTTACTGTTGACTTAGAGACAGATACACCTACTTCATTGAGAGTGTTCTGGACTTTAGTTGATGTTGTGAACGGGTTCTTCTTCACCAAATAAAGTATGCGGCGATCATCCACCACTGTTGTCATCCATGGACGCCCAGGCCTTTTGGAGTTCCCAAGCTCACCAGTCAATTCCTTTTTTCTCAGAATGTACCCAACTGTTGATTTTGCTACTCCAAGCATGTCTGCTATCTCTCTGATGGATTTTTTCTTTTTTTTCAGATACAGGATGTTCTGCTTCACCTCAATTGAGAGTTCCTTTGACCGCATGTTGTCTGGTCACAGCAACAGCTTCCAAATGCAAAACCACACACCTGGAATCCACCCCTGACCTTTTAACTACTTCATTGATTACAGGTTAACGAGGGAGACGCCTTCAGAGTTAATTGCAGCCCTTAGAGTCCATTGTCTAATTACTTTTGGTCCCTTGAAAAAGAGGAGGCTATGCATTACAGAGCTATGATTCCTAAACCCTTTCTCCGATTTGGATGTGGAAACTCTCATATTGCAGCTGGGAGTGTGCACTTTCAGCCCATATTATATATATAATTGTATTTCTGAACATGTTTTTGTAAACAGCTAAAATAACAAAACTTGTGTCACTGTCCAAATATTTCTGGCCCTAACTGTATATATATATATATAATCTATATATATATTATATAAAAAATTAGACAAAAAATACTCTGCAGCACTCGGCTACTACCAATGATGTACATATGTTAACAAGCTACATATATATGCTGGCACCGGTTCACATTAGGCTGCGTTCACACGTTGCGTATTTTTACGCACGCGTATTTTTACACGCGTAAAAATACGCGACTGCGTTTTTTTACGCGCGTATTTCCAGTGCTTATAATGGGGCCTATGGAAAATACGCGCGTAAAAAACTGGAAAGAATTGACATGTTCTTTTTTTTTACGCGTGTATTTTTACGCTGCGTAAAAATACGCGACGTGTGAATGGCAAAAGTGAATGTCCATTGACTTTGCTGGGAAATACAGATGCATATTGTTCTGGAGAAAATATGCGTCAAAATACGCACTGTGTGAACGCAGCCTATGTCTGCGAGTGCTGTGCAGTTTTTTTTTTCTGTATATATATTTTTTTTTTCTTAAAAACTTTATTTTTTTATTAATTCTTATTTTTACACTGCCCCATAGAGAGGCACCTTGCTGCACAGGCTGATCGCTTCTGGGAGATACAGATGAGCTGTAGCTCATGAGTATGTCCCAGAATTGCGGACGGGCTGTGGTCGGCAGTGCCTGCCAACCACAACCCAGAAGTGCTCTCTAACAGCATCCAGGGTCTAACCAGGACCCCGGGCTGTCACGTGAGCGCCGGAGATCCCGCGATATCGTGGGATCTCCGGAGCAGGCAGGGAACAGCGCAATCCCCCCCCCCCGCCGCGGCCGCCTTGGATCTCGCTGTCAGTGATTCACATCGGGATCCAAGGGGTTAACAAACAGCGCCAATCGGAACCTGGATCCGATCGGTGCTGTTACCCTGACATCTCACCTGATGAGATCAGCTGAGATGTCGGGTGCTTGATGTGAGCGCCACACCGGAGCTCACATCAAACCCCCCCTTACCGGCCCATGACGTTGTACAACGTCATAGGTTGGGAAGGGGTTAAACACCAAAGGTCTAAGTGTTACAAATTTGGAGTCAAAGGCAAATTAATTAAGATTTCATCAGTGAGCGCTCAGCTATATCAATGTGCCCATTAGACCGTCCCAAAAAATCTACAGAGTAGTTGACACTAACATTAAGAGTTCCACCAGCCTGCGGCAGACCCCTGAATCAATCACTGCTTGAATTTTTTCATTGGGACCATCAGATAGGTATGAGAGTGCCCAGCATGCATCTGCCAATAAGTCCGAGTCACTGGTGAACAGCAGACGTGATAACACAGGAAGACACTGAGATACCTGGAAAGGGCAGAAAAATAATAGTATTACAATTGTTAGAAAACATGTAAAAAAAATGGTGTTTTATAGAAAGGGAAATTATGAAATACAAACTTTGTCAAAGTCTGGAGGTGGGTTCTTTCCACGGCACAGGTTAGACAAGGCCCATACAGCATTTCTGGTCATGGTAAGACGACTCGACTTACCGAGAAGGCTGAAAAAAATATAATGAAATATAATGTAAAATATTGCAGTAGAAGTATCACCATATAACTAATAGCTATGGTTAGACTTCTACTTACATAATGACCTTGTGGCTTCAGCTTCTGTCCGGTTGTAATGCTATGTCACTTCCACCGGAAGCCACAAGGCAATTAGGTGTATATACACCTAAGTATTGGTTATAACAATATGGCGTCTGCTGGCGGTAGTGCTGCCTGCCACACAGTACTGCCAACGGAACCCCCAACCAATTACATCCTCTGTTCTCGCCCCCCGCTCCCCTCCGTACTCACCCAGCCTGGCGTTACCAATGCCGACTGAAGGCTCCAGGAAGAGACTCTGTGTGGAGCGGGTCATGAGACAGGGTGGACTGATGGGACGTCACACAGGCCGTTTCACATGAGCTGCTCCACACAGAGTCTCTTCCTGGAGCCTTCAGCTGGCATTAGTAACGCCGAGAGAGGGTGGGGAGAGACAGCGCCAGGGGGGAGAGACAGCGCACAGGGGGGAGAGACAGCGCACAGGGGGGAGACAGCGCACAGGGGGGAGAGACAGCGCACAGGGGGGAGAGACAGCGCACAGGGGGAGAGACAGCGCACAGGGGGGAGAGACAGCGCACAGGGGGGAGAGACAGCGCACAGGGGGGAGAGACAGCGCACAGGGGGGAGAGACAGCGCACAGGGGGGAGAGACAGCGCACAGGGGGGGAGAGACAGCGCACAGGGGGGAGAGACAGCGCACAGGGGGGAGAGACAGCGCACAGGGGGGAGAGACAGCGCACAGGGGGGAGAGACAGCGCACAGGGGGGAGAGACAGCGCACAGGGGGGAGAGACAGCGCACAGGGGGGAGAGACAGCGCACAGACACCAAGCTCCCAATGCGATATCATCGGGCCCACATCTAGCGCATATTATAAGGCTTATTCTTAAAACACACAAAGTTACCCTTGACTGATCTGCCTATTATACTTACTTAAGAAGAGGAGGAAGGATGTCACAACTCAGCACATAGTCTCGGCACATTGAGCTGTCACCAGCAATATTGCCTAAGGCCCACACCGCCTGCAGGGCAAAACGGTAAATTACACTTATTCTCGAAATACTGACCAGGAGAAAGACAGAACAAGAAGCAGAAAAACAGGTCAAAAAGGATATCCAACCTGCTCCTGAACGTCTTCATAGTCAGAGTTTAGCAACTGGATAAAGATTGGCACAGCTCCTGCTTCGATCACAATCTTTGTTTGTTGTGAAGTGCCCGAAGCAATGTTTGTCAAGGCCCAGGCGGCTTCAAACTATGACATACAACAACAATCATGAGTTTTGTGCATCTCCCTAGCCAACAATCAGCTTTTCCCTACTTTAATAAAAGTTGCCCACTGCATTACCAGTGATGGCCTATCCTTAGGGTATGTCACCAAAACCTGATCGACCAGGATAGGACACCCGGCATCCCTGCTGACAGCTGTAACGGATGATGGTGGCGGCAGCAGCAGCAGCAGATGGCTGGAAATGCTCAGCCCTGGAGCTGCTCCATACCCTGATAGTGACCATGGTCGGGTTCTGCAGATCTGCTTCCTATTGATTTGAATAGCAGATGGATATGCAATACCTGGCTGTGAATACTATTGGAAGATGAGGCAGCACCGGAAGTAAGCATTTCTGGCCAACTGCTACTTCCGCCACCCGTATGGAGAACAGATACCAGATGATCATCGGGAGTGCCAGGCGTCAGGCTCCGGCAGATCAGACATTGATGACCTATTCCAATTATAGGCCATCACTGTTTAAGTAGTGGACAACCTCTTTAACGCACCTGTAGTGTATAGTTATCACTTCTTTTAAGAAAATCCACAAATCGCTCTACTACACCAGGAGCATTGATCACTTCATCTATTGGGGGTTTGGCTCTAAAATAATAATAAAAAAAAAAGGGATTAAAAAAAACTAGGTGAACTTGCATGGTAATCACTTTACACTGACTAATATTCTATAGATATAGAGCTATATATATGAATGAAATGCTAGGCGTCACACAGGGACAGCAATGTACCATGTTCATACACACCCTTCGATAGCAGCTTTCGGAATTTCTGTGTTGTAGCTAACTGCAAATCAGGATCATCAGACAGTAGTAGTCCAACCATTTCACGGCTGATCACTCCGTCCTAGCAGAAGAAGAAAGCAAATTCACATCACTAAAATAGCAAATATTCTGAATTGATAGTAGGATTTAGAGAAAAATAGAATAGTTGACAAATTTGATAAAAACAAGATAACCAGTATTTCTGGATTACACGACCTGTCATCACGTGTCCTAAAACATACCCCAGAATTGGTAGAGCTGACATAAGAGTCCATCAAAGGCCCATCAAACATGGATGCCTCTTCAGCAACCAGTTCCACATTTCGACGCTTAAAAAGCTGCATAGAAAGACAAACAAAAAAAAAAAAAAAAAAAAGATTAATTTTCAGGTCAGTAGATAATTATACTTGTCGTCCTTTTTGGAAAAAAATAAAATTTCTCATATAGTCCTATAAGGTTTTTCTTCTCAGAAACTGTCATAGCTGAACGTCACATACAGCTGCAATCTTTCAAATGGGTCATTCCATGTCAAGTGATCCAAAAATGAATATTTTTTTTCCCTGACGTCCTCAGATTTTTTTAATTTTTTTTCTATATGAAGAACAACTTTATCTAATTACAAAAAAAAAGTTTTGAATTTTTTTCTTTATCAGTTAATTTTTTACAGATTTTTAAAGTTTTAAAAAAGTGCGAATTTTGGCCTGGTATGGCTTTACATTTTCTATCATATCTCGGGCTAGAAATAAGATAGAGAAACAAAATAAACACCAATCTACTCAGAACTGTCCAGGCGGCTTTCATCAGATATGTCACAAGAGGATCTTTGTTAATATTTTACCCATGTGATCGCAAGCGCAAAACTTTAAAACGCATTTCCGAAAAATCGGCGCGCTTTAAATATTTCAAAAGCTGCCCATGTGTCTGCTTTGCTCTTAGCCACATCTGTACCAAATTTCAAGTTGGGATCGCAATGGGATCATATTTTACTAGTAATAGCGTCAATGGGTCATTCCATATCAAGTGATCTAAATATGAATATTTTTTTTTTACCTGACGTCTTTAGATTTTTTTTTTTTTTCCTTTATGAAGTACAACTTTAGTTAATTACAAATTAAAAGTTTAGAATTTTTTTCTTCATCAGTTAATTTTTTACAGATTTTTAAAGTTTAAAAAAAGGGTGAATTTTGGCCTGGTATGACTTTACATTTTTTTTATCTCAGGCTAGAAATAAGATAATGAAGTGGGAGAGGCATCATTTTACTCAGAACGGTAACAGCTTTCATTTGAGATGTTACAAGACTATGTTTCTTTATATCAAATTCAAACTATTGACGGGCAATTGTGAAAAAATGACTGATTGTGTTCTTGGTGATTTTTGAATTGACACTATAATAGTTAAATACTTTGCACTTAGGTCCAATGAATGCGTCCATGGGGTCAAGCTGGGACAGAGTCATCACAAATTAGCCTTATTTGCAGATGACCTGCTACTTTACATCTCCCAGCCCCTGGTCTCCATCCCTTCGGTCTTAATGGAGTTTGAACGGTTCGGACAATTGAGCAACTTTAAAGTGAATTGCTCCAAAACCGAGGCACTCAATATTTCTTTGCCTGGAGAATTGGTTTCTCATCTATCTAAACAGTTCCCATTTAAATGGAAAGTAGAAGCCATTAAGTACTTGGGAGTCCTTATACCAAAAGATCTTAAACAAATATTCAATTTAAATTATCAACCCCTTTTGACTAACGCGGAATCGGCATTTACCTCCTATAGACAATTAAAGCTATCCTGGTTCGGGAGAATAAACGTAGTCAAGATGGATGTCTGGCCCCGACTCTTATATACTTTTCAGACAGTTCCTGTTCTATTGGATAGAGGCTTCCTCTCCAAAATGCAATCTATGATCCTTAGATTTGTCTGGGGGGGGCAAGAGGTCCAGATTGCGAATGAATATCCTATCCTTGCCCAAGACCAAAGGAGGGGTTGGACTACCCAACATACGAGCGTACTTTGTGGCTTCCTCTCTTGTTAGAGCTCTAGATTGGCATTATCATGCGTCCTCCAAGAAATGGGTAGGGGTGGAGCAAGAGGGTTTGGGGATTCCGCTGAAACACCTGCTTTGGATTTCCCCTAAAGACTCCACAGACCTAGTACCTTTGACAGACATGACCAGAAACACCTTGAAGGTATGGCACCTAGTGACGAAAACCCTCCGCTTAAACGACAGACTTAGCCCTTTGACTCCCCTTTTTTCCAACCCATCTTTCCCACCCAGATTTGACAGGCAGAGATTTTTATGTTGGCGGATTGTGGATGACACCCGAGTAGGACAGACTCTGTCCAGTGGTGGTTTGCCCCCGATGGCAGAGCTACAACTCAAAGAACCTACGAGACCTCTTAAGTGATTCGAATTTCTCCAATACAGAGCATACTTATATTCAGCTGACCACTCTTGCAGGGTAAGATTGACGCCCAACGTATTGGAGAGGTTATTCCAACTGGAGGCTCCACCGAGGCGCAAAATATCAGTTCTATACCAGGCCTTAGGGTCCATGAGAGAGCAGGGCACCCTTTACTTCCAACGTGCTTGGGAGAGGGAATTGGGGTGTAGCATTTCAGAAGCTAATTGGCAGAAATGCTTTATATTTACTCACTCACTAGCTAGTGCTTGTTCTGCACAAGAAAGAAGCTATAAGCTGCTCACTAGATGGTACTTGTGCCCGACGACACTCCGGAACATGTTCCCTGGAACCCCTGATACCTGCTGGCGCTGTGGGGAAGAGAAGGGTACAATGATACACATTTGGTGGAGTTGTGGGGAAATCCGGCGGTTCTGGTCTGAGGTTTTCAATGCATACGCCCGGATAACAGGTAAGCAAGCCGAATGCTGCCCAGAATCGGCAATGTTATCCATTTTTCCAGGTCCTATTGGGCTACAGAAGAGGGATATTCTCCGCTTTTGCATCTTGGCTGCTCGTGCTGTGATCCCGAGGTTCTGGAAATCAAGCCGGGCTCCATCTCTACTTGATTGGTTCAAAGAATTGATGGACATATATCGAATGGAGGAGCTCGCAGCTGATGCGTCGGGATCTCGGAACAAATTCTTAGGGATTTGGGTTGAATGGATTCTTTTTCACGACTCTGCAGAATTTAGGAGTATCTTTTCCAGCACAGATAATATGGCTCGACCTCTGGCTGACGGGAGCCAGTGGGATGAGTACCCTTTCTCCTTCCCATACCTCACCCGTCCCCCCTCTCCTTTTTTTCTTTTTTTCTTACGTGGCTTTTCTTTCCCAGTATAACTTTTTCTAATGGTTTTTGTTTCTCTTCTCTCTCTCTTCTTTTCTATCTCGCTTTTCTTCCCATCTGATACATTCAGTCTAGGTATTTCCTTTCTACACCTATACCTTCAGAATTCTAGTGAACATTAGACAGGTATCGGAAACTCTGAGCTGTGAGTAGATCATTAATATTTCGGCCTTCCTTTCCGGTACACCAGTCGATAGACTATTCCAACTAGGCCTCAACGGGTAATGACCCACTTACGTGGTCAACCTGTTAGAAGGGGCCAAGTGATAAAAATCATTCTGCTGGGGCTGCTTGTCCCCTTGACATCAGAACATCTCAAAACCCTGAGAAAGGTTGTATACTTGAGTGTTTGGAATTATATTTAGATTGTAGTATATATTGCACCAGAGATAAGCGCAAAAGTAAATTTTCAGCTTATCTTAAAGTTACTAATAACTTTGTGAATTCTCTTTTTGTATATTTTATATGTCTCAAGATTTTGTTAAAAGATTGAATATATGTCTTTCATATGTTTTTTCAAAATTTAAGAAAAATGAGATTAACCATAGTTAAATATTTTAAAATATGATCCCATCACGATCCCAACTTGAAATTTGGTACAGATGTGGCTTAGAGCATAAAAGACACATGGGCAGTTTTGGAAAATTTTTATTAAAACGTTTTTTCGGAAATGCGTTTCAAAATGTTGCGTTTGCATTCGCATGGGTAAAAAATTAAAATGAACAAATATACTCTTGTGACATATCTGGTAAAAGCCTGGACAGTTCTGAGTAGAATGGTGTTTATTTTGTTTCTCTATCTTATTTCTAGCCCGAGATAAAAAAATGTAAAGTCATACCAGGCCAAAATTCACCCTTTTTTTAAACTTTAAAAATCTGTAAAAAATTAACTGATGAAGAAAAAAATTCCAAACTTTTAATTTGTAATTAACTAAAGTAGTACTTCATAAAGGAAAAAAAAAAAAAAAAAAAATCTAAAGACGTCAGGTAAAAAAAAATATTCATATTTAGATCACTTGATATGGAATGACCCATTGACGCTATTACTAGTAAAATATGTTAAAATATGATCCCATTGCGATCCCAACTTGAAATTTGGTACAGATGTGGCTAAGAGCAAAGCAGACACATGGGCAGTTTTTGAAATATTTAAAGCGCGCCGATTTTTCGGAAATACATTTTAAAGTTTTGCGCTTTCGATCACATGGGTAAAATATTAACAAAGATCCTCTTGTGACATATCTGATGAAAGCCTGTATAGTTCTGAGTAGATTGGTGTTTATTTTGTCTCTCTATCTTATTCCTAGCCTGAGTTATGAGGAGAAACGTAAAGGCAGGCAACAGCGAAATTCACACTTTTTCCGAACTTTGAAAATCATTTAAAAAAAAAAATAAATTTTTTAAAAAATTTTTCTCTTCACATTTTACATTGTCTGACATGCTATTATCAAATAACAAAATCTCAAAAGAATTAAAAATATAGAGGTAATAATCATTGGTTCACTTGACATGGAATGACCCAAATATAAAACCCATTCCCCTGACCCCCCTTCTCCACCACCTCTCTCTGGAGCACTCTGGAATGCCCGTTCCGTCTGTAATAAACTCCACTTCATTCACGATCTCTTTACCTCTCACAGAGTATCCTTGTTGGGCCTCAAAGAAACATTGCTTGCACCCTCCGACACGGCCTCCCCTGCTGCGCTGTGCTATGGCGGCCTTTACTTCACCCACGCACCTCGCACTGGCAGCAAACATGGTGGAGGAGTCTCGCGACTGCACCTTCAACCCAATTCCTCCCCTCCCTTCCCTTATCCTCTCATCTTTTGAAGCGGCCGTATCTAATCTCCTTCCAACCTCCAAGTGGCTGTCATTTATAGACTCCTGGGCCTGACCACTGCCTTCATAGACCAATTCTCTATCTGGCTTCTATACTTTTTGTCTCTGCTGACATTCCCACCATCATCATGGGTGACCAACATCCCCATTGATGCCAAGCAGTCAGCCACCTCCAAACTCCTGTCACTTGATTCATCCTTTGGCCTCACTCTATGGTCCTCCACAGCCACCCACACAGACACGACATACACTAGACCTTATTTTCACCTGCCTCTGCTCCCTAACTAACCCTACAACCTCCCCTCTCTGACCACCATCTACTCATTTTCTCATCCTTGTCCTCCTCAACTGCCACCTATGTCCATCAACTCACACATCCTCGCAGAAACCTCACACATCTTGACGCTCACACACTAACGCCATTTTACGGATATCATCCATAGCCTTCCTCACTCCACAACATAGATAATGTCACAGCTTTCTACAATTCTACACTCGCATCAGCTATTGATACAGTTGCCCCTCTCGTTCATGGCAAAATGTGACATATCAATAGACAACCCACAAACACCACTAAAACATTTTGTCGAGAGTCTAGGGTTGCTGAGCCGGCGCTGGAAGAAAACACATTTACAAGAAGACAACACAGAATTCAAACAAGCAACTCTCACATTCAAGTCAGCACTCACTCCACTAAACAGGCTTACGTCACTACCCTTATATGCTCTTTGTCCCCACAACCCCAGGCAGCTATTCAACACTTAACTCCCTCCTCCGCTCACCACTGCCCCCTCCAATCTCCCGCATCTCTGCAGAAGACTTTGCATTACACTTCAACAAGATCAATTAAATCAGACAAGTCTTTACTGCTCAACCATCACAACCCCTATGTACACCAGACCACTACCCACCCCTACTAACCATCCTCCCCTCCATCACTGAAGGAGAACTTGCACATCTCCTCTCCAATTCGCACCTCACCACTTGTGCACTTAACCCCATCCAACCTCCTCCCCAACTTCACCACTGCACTCATCCCATCCCTAACACATCTCTTCAATTTATCATTAACGTCCAGTACCTTTCCCTCCGCATTTCAACATGCCACAATTACACCTATCTTAAAGAAACCATCCCTCGACCCGACCTCTACATCCAGCTACCGCCCCATATTGCCGTTCCTGTTTGTATCCAAACTTCTCGAAAAGCATGTCCACACTGTACTTTCTTCCCACCTCTCAGCTAACACTCTCTTTGACAACCTTCAATCTGGCTTCTGCCCCCACCACCCCACTGAAACTGCCTTAACCAAAATTACTAACAACCTACTTACCACCAAAGCTAACAGACATTTCTCCATCCTCCTCCTTCCAGACCTGTCTTCTGCTTTTGACGCAGTCGATTACTCCCTCCTAGTACAAATCCTCTCTTCCACTGATATCACTGACCTTGCCCTCTCCTGGATCTCCTCATACCTTTAGACCGCACATTTAGCATCTCCCACACTACCTCCTCACCCTATCTCCTCTCTGTTGGGGTCCCTCAAGGCTCTGTCCTGGGACTCCTACCCTCTTCTAGCTATACCCTTGGTCTGGGACAACTCAAAGTCCCAATGCTTCCAGTACCACCTGTATGTTGATGACACTCAGAACTACATCTCTGGTCCAGATGTCACCCTCTGCTGTCCACAATCCTGGAGTGTCTATCAGCCATATCTTCCTCCTCCCCCTTCCTAAAAATAACAGTAGACAAAACCGAACATCTCTCTTACCCTATCTACAAATCTCTCTACTGAAGGATCAACTTTGCTATAAACTGGCTCACTACTTTGCCCTGTACCTGATCCTGCTGCCTCGGAAGTTATCCTTCGACCCTTTCCCCTGTCCTTCACAAACCGCAAACTCCACTCTTGCCACCTATCCTGCGCCTCCAACATCAATATGTTTCAGAATCTGTCCCTTCCTCAACCCTCAATCTACTAAAATACTAGTGCATTGCCCTCATCATTCCCACCCACTCCACTGCAATTACTCCTCTTGTGCCATCAAACTTAACATCTGGCATCTCTCCAATCTGTCCTTAAAATCTGCTGCCGACTAATCCACCTTTCTCCTCCGCTATTCCTCATTTCTCCCTCTTCAAAAACTTTCATTGGCTCCCAATCCCCAGCGTATCCAATTCAACTACCGTATATACTCGTGTATAAGCCGAGTTTTTCAGCCCACAAATTGGCTGAAAAGTCCCCCTCGGCATCACACGGGTCTATAGGTAATTCTGTGGAGGGGGGTCTGTGACCGGCTAGCTGGAGGAGGCAGAGGGCCCGGTGACCGCAGGCCGGTCACGTGGGGCCGCCTCATTATGCATGAATACCTGCATCCTCCCTCCATCACGGAGGGGGATGCAGTGCACTATTGCCTGCACAGCCCACTTCCTTAATATGGTTCCCCAGTATTTAAACAGCCCCCTCACTTATCATGGCCCCAGGCTGCGGCAGCTGTCAATTAAAAAAACAGTTGTATCAACACCTTTCGCGCCGCTTCATGTTCCTTCGTCCTCAGCTCGCACGGCTTCTTCTTTCTCTTGTGCCGGTGTCATGTGACCGGGCGCAGGAGATGACGTTCATTTCTCGCGCGCAGCGTCACAGAAGTCGGCACAACAAAAAGAAGAAGAAGCAGCGGCGAGCGGAGGACGGAGAGCGAGAGAGACTGGTCGGAAGGTGATGTTATACTGTTTGTTTTTTTAGACAGCTGCCGCAGCCTGGAGGGCCATGATAAGGAGTGGGGGGCTGTTTATTAATACTGGGGACGTATATACCTCTGGGGCTGGGTATTCCACTGGGGCTGTATACTACATGGGGCTGTATAAAAAACAACTGGGTGCTGCATAACCTCTGGGGCTGATGTATACTACCCACTGGGGCTGTATACACTGGCTGTAGTCTAACATGGGGCTGATGTATACTACCACTGGGCTGCTTGGGCTCATAGTATACTACCTGGGGCTGATGTATACTACACTGGGGCTGTATACTCCACTGGGGCTGTATATACATCTGGGGCTGATGTATACTACCACTGGGGCTGCTTGGGCTCCTGTATACTACCACTGGGGCTGCATATACCTCTGGGGCTGATGTATACTACCACTGGGGCTGTATACTACCTCTGGGGCTGTATATACATCTGGGGCTGATGTATACTACCACTGGGGCTGCTTGGGCTCCTGTATACTACCACTAGGGCTGCTGGGGCTCCTATATACTACCACTGGGGCTGCTGGGGATGCTATATACTACCACTGGGGCTGCTGTATACTACCACTGGGGCTGCTGGGGCTGCTATATACTACCACTGGGGCTGCTGGGGATGCTATATACTACCACTGGGGCTGCTGGGGATGCTATATACTACCACTGGGGCTGCTGGGGATGCTATATACTACCACTGGGGATGCTATATACTACCTCTGGGGCTGCTGGGGATGCTATATACTACCACTGGGGCTGCTGTATACTACCACTGGGGCTGCTGTATACTACCACTGGGGCTGCTGTATACTACCACTGGGGCTGCTGTATACTACCACTGGGGCTGCTGTATACTACCACTGGGGCTGCTGGGGCTGCTATATACTACCACTGGGGCTGCTGGGGATGCTATATACTACCACTGGGGCTGCTGGGGATGCTATATACTACCACTGGGGCTGCTGGGGATGCTATATACTACCACTGGGGCTGCTGGGGATGCTATATACTACCACTGGGGCTGCTGGGGATGCTATATACTACCACTGGGGCTGCTGGGGATGCTATTATACTACCACTGGGGCTGCTGGGGATGCTATATACTACCACTGGGGATGCTATATAGTACCACTGGGGCTGCTGGGGATGCTATATACTACCACTGGGGCTGCTGTATACTACCACTGGGGAGGCCTGTATACCACTGGGGGGGGCCTGTATACCACACTGCTGGGGGCTGTATACCTGTGCTGGGGTCCACCCTCGGCTTATACACGAGTCAATAGGTTTTTCCAGATTTTTGGGGCAAAAGTAGGGGGGTCGGCTTATACACGAGTATATACGGTACTAACATTGAATTACAAAGCCATCTACACTCTGTCTCCAACATATATCTATGAGCTAATCTCCTGATTTCATCCAACTTGTAATATTCGATCCTCCCAAAACCTTCTCTCTCCTTCACACTCGCACGTTCCTCCCCCAATCGCCTGCAAGACTTCGCCAGAGCATGCCCATCCACTGGAACTCTGCACCCAAAACGTCCAACTGTCCCCTATAGTCGGAACTTTCAAGTGAAACCTGAAAATTAATCTTCAGCACAGCCTACAGCTTGCAATTACCCCACTGCCAACAGTCCTGACGCCCCACCACCACTGGAGCCAGTGCTCCATCACCTTCAGAGCTGACCCAACCCATTGTCTCCTACCCATCATCTTACAGAATGTAAGCCTGCGAGGGCAGAGTCCTCTCCCTCTGTATCAGTCTGTCAGTTTTATTGCATTTTTTACTTGTTTGTATGTAACCCCTTCTTATGTACAGCACCATGAAATCAATGGTGCTCTGTAAATAAATAATATAGAATACATATTAGAAAAAAATGGATAGTATCTGAACATCTAGATTTTGCTCTGCCTCTAATGCAAATATGGAGTTTTTCTTTCTCATCAAATGGTGAGCATGCAGATGCTTTAAAGGGAACTGACTACCAGGATTCAACCACCTTTAAATCAGTGCAGTAGGTGATTGACATGTGCAGCACGATATCACTATTTGTCTTTTTTTTTATTCCTCCCCTGTGGCTTGTCTTTCTGCTGTAAGCTGAAACACCTCTCCAAATGATTCTGGATGAGAGGGAGGGGGTTCATCTTACAGCAGAAAGACAAGCCCACAGGGGAGTAATGAAAAAAAACCAAAAAAGAACAAAAACAAATAGTGATATGCTGCACACATCAATCACCTACTGCACCGATTTAGAGGTGGTTAAATCCTGGTGGTTGGTTCCCTTTTAAAACAAACAGGGCATTCATATAGTCGCATGAAGGCAATTTATGGCCATATGTGCTAGTAAGACATATGGAATTGCAGATCCTATCCACAAGGTACATTTTAAACCACCAATCTTTAAAATAGAGGACTCCCATCTCTCCACAACAAATATATAGTTGTTGGGAAGATCTATAGAAAAAAAAAAAAAAAATATATATATATATATATAAGTGGCCAAATAAGCTATCCTCTCCATACATACTGTACCTTCTATGGAAGGTCTGAAAACAGTCAATTACTATATATTGAACAGTGTAGGACAATAAATTATAAAGATAAAATTTCTAGCCTGTTCTTCACGCTTCTGTTTTCGGAGCTGGATTCCCTCTTCTTCACGCCGCCTGCGCATCTCTTCTGGGTTAAGAGCCTTGTTTTTATAGCTTTTCATACGGCTGGTGTCCTTCCCGGGGCTCGCTATGGAATCTAGAGGCAAAAGTCACATTGTTCAGCAACTGAACAGTTACTAAAATAAAAAATTATACTGATTATGATAACCTCCTTTATCACATATACCCAATAGCTGGATACACTGACCAGCTTACATCACACATATACAATGTAGAATCAACTGTTTCTTTCAAAATACAACCCTATCATCAAAAGACACAAATGGTGAGTAGAATATTATATAGAAGTCTTAGTCACATTGACTAGCTGGTTTTGATATCTGTTCTTTGGCACCTAAATTGCTAGGTTTGATTCTGGTGATACTTAATCCATGTAGTTAAAGAAAATGAGTAAAAGATTTGCGCTGTCCTGGTCCTCTGCGAGCAGTCATGACTCTTCATCTCTGCGGCTGGCATATCTGGCCTGGCATCTGAAGCGACTCTGCTGTTTAGGAAGCCCAGCAAAGTTACATTGCAATAGAGATTGTTATTACTGTATTAACCACTTCACGACCTATGATGCACATGTGCATCAAAGGTCGCCTCCCACCCTTTGATGTAAGCACATGCGCTGAGCTCGCATCCTCCCCCCACATCTCAGCTGATGTCATCAGCTGAGATGTGTATCTAACAGTGCCGATCAGATCCGTAATCTGATTGCTGTCGTTAATCCTCTGGATCGCAGTGGGTATTGTGCCGTTCCCAGCCTTGATCGCAGGTTCCATGATCTCGACAGCCTGGGGTCTTTTGAGGACCCCGGATGCTGTCTAGGACCACTTCCTGTGGATGCCTGGGGAGCACCGGCATCTACATTAAGTGATCATTTGTGCTATTTACTGACGTGCTGCAGCTCATCAGTACCTAGCACAAGCGATCGGTGTGTAGAGTACTGAGGCCTTCTAGTGGGACAAGTAAAGTAATGAAGAAAAAAAAGAAAAGTTCAAATCACCCCCCCCCCCCCACTGTGCTACTGAAAATAAAACTATTCAAGAAAAAAAAAAAAGCACACATTTGGTTTCGCCACGTTCATAAATGCTCGATCTATCAAAGTATAAAATCAATTAATCATACCTGTAAACTGCATCAACAAACACACGTCAAAATTACGTTTTTTTGGTAGCCGGAACATAATGCAATAAGGAGCGATCGAAACAGCGCATCCAACCAAAAATGGTATAATTAGACAGCAGCTCAAGATGCAAAAAAATAAGCCGTCACACAGCCCCAGATCCCGAAAAATGAGGACGCTACGGGTTGTGGAAAATGAGGCAAAAGTGCAATTCTTTTTCTTTAAAAAAAAAGTCTACATTTATTTTCACTACTTAGTTTACAGTAGAAGTATACATGTTTGGTATCTATAAACTCACACTGACCCGAGGCATCATACTGACACGTCAGTTTTACCATATAGTGAACATGGTGAATAAAAATAAAAAAACAAACGTGTGATTGCGCTTTTTTTGCAATTTCACAGCACTTGGATTTCTTTTCCCTGTACACTATATGCTAAAATCAAAGATTGCAACTGAAAGTATAACTTGTCCTGCAAGAAATAAGCCCTCATATGTCTGTATTGATGGAAAAAAAAAAAAAAGTTATGGCTCTTGGAAGAAGTGGAGGAAAAAATGAAAGCTGGAAAACAGAAAATCGATGGGTGGTGAAGGGGTTTGAGAGAACCATAACTGTACTTTCTTTCCATATAGTCCTATAAGGAAGCTTTTGTGTGTGTAGATAGGAGTCACATTTTTAAGTGTATGATAACTTTACTAGCTATTATTTTGACCATGGCTGTGGAGTCAGTAGGTCAAACCACCAACTCCAACTCCTGAATTTCCCTGACTTCGACTCCCTCATACACAGCTCATGTTTAAGTGATAAATTTATTATAGTACAATGGTAACACCAGGTTTTAATCATTATTACGATACAATAATCAAGATATTTAGATAGAACATAAAAATAATTTATAATAATATTAAGCACATTCTGCATTGAACGGCTGTACCCAATTTATTATATATTTTAGGAGTTGTCTGTATTTTCTACCGAATCAGACTCCACAGCCCTGATTTTAACAATGGAAATGAGAAATTAAAAAACAAAGGATTTGTTCAATTATACAACCACTATTTAGCTCTAGAAAAACTATAATGTGACTCTAAATCTCAAAATTATATCTCCACAGAGTGCACCTTAAAATATAACTTTTAATAAATAATTGTTAAAAATTCCAATCATGTGTGTATCCCTCACACCTAGTGTTCATATAGCACACCAGTCATACAGGGAGGGGGACTCAATCCTTCACATATACCGTCTCTTCTTCTGCCTATCAACGGCGTTTTCAACACCTACACTGAATGGTGTCCCCGTTCCTCGATGACTCACCCTGGTGTCCCTATCACTCGCTCAGGGTTTGGTCATCCATCACACACTCTCTGAATCCTAAATGGGTCCACTTTTAGATAAGGGTCTATCCTTTTTATCCACCATTTCTGTGTCTATTAATGAGAGGTCATCCAATTTTTTCTCTAAACTCTGGGTATACTTCAGATGTAATAGTAATGGGAGTTACACACGATTGGAATGTTTAACAATTTTTATTAAAAGTTATATTTTAAGGTGCACTCTGTAGAGATATAATATACAGCCACTATTCCATGATGTGGCAAGTTTAAAACTGGTGGATGGTCCTCTTTACAAATTGCTCATGGTGTAAGATCAATCAAGCTTTACAGTTGTGGTGATCCCTATTTTGTCTACATATTTATATTTTTTTATTTAATGCTAGTGTTTCAACAAAGTTTGTCTCTTCCGGTTTGAGGAAGAGACAAGCAGATTAAATGTTAAACACATATTCCTTGGACAACCAATGCAAAAGGAAGTTGAGGCTTCTCACTGACTAAAGGGAATTTGTCAGCAGGTTTTTGTTTGCTCATCTGACAGCAACATAATGTAGGCAAAGGATCCCTGAATCCAACAACATTATCAGAGATGAGCTTGCAATGACAGATAATACCTCTAAATCCAGTACAGAGAACAGGGTCCATCATACACAATAACTGATGGTCACAGATCACTCCTTGACCTTTGTTCTGATGAGAGACGGCTCATCGACTTCTTTACGAAGGGTAATCCAACTATGCTAATTTCCACTTCAGAGGCTAAGCAGTGGTGATAGAATTAAGAAAGGTCTCAGTCAGTTTACTGCTGCTCATGTCCCCCTATACCCATAAGGAAATAGCATGTTTACATGCCATATTTACACATAGCTCAATTTGTTTTCTGCTGCATTTCTTGCTCATAAAATCTTCTGCTTTAAACTGCAAGCAAAGTGAATATGATGTCACAAAAACCCCTATCTACTTTGCTTCTAAACACACTATTGAAATTGGCATTTTCTAATATATAAGCTCTTATGGGGAGCCCCCGTAGATGAGTCATCCTAGTGGTTTAGTCCACAGAATAATTTTGTTGTTTTTTTTTTTTCTCTAAAATGCAACAGAATTTCAGAGTAAAACATACCTGGCTGGAATGATAGAGGCAGTGTCTAATACATGACACCGAAGGTTCAGGCAACATGCATCAGCTGTCAAGTTTACTGTAATGCACCACTGCAGTATTTTTTTTCCATCGCTGGAGAGCTGCTTTAAATCTAAAACCCTGTCATGTACTCACCCTCCAGCATTACCACCTTTTTCCAGCGTCACTTTGGTCCCGCAGCGCCTTCTTTTGATCACAACTTCTGACTGTCTGGAAGTTAGAAGTTACGTCCCAAGCTCTTAGTGCATCTCTAGGAGAGCCAGAACAAGGCTCTGATAGAAATATATTGAGTTATGACCTCGGTTCGCTCTATGAAACGCTGTAGCTGCCAGCAGGTCAACAATCACTGGAAACCGATCAGAGCAATGCTAGTAACAGATCAAGCCCATCCATACAGCTTTTGTGGCTTTTTACATAATGCTAACAATTCAATTGGGAATAAACAACTTCTCATATTAAACTGTGCCTGAATGTGGTTGTAGCTTGGCAGACCCCCAATCTATTGCTAGTAGAAGGACCTCTCTGACATCCTTATCTATTAGACAGGTATAGGGACTAGGGGTGTTCGGGTTTGCCCGAACTTTAGTTAAACGTTTGGTTCGGTACCAGGATTTAACCCTGGACCCCAAAGAATCAGACCTCCCCCCATTAATAACCTAGTAGTGCATAAAGACTCACCCCACTCTCCCTCATTCATTAATTTATCAATTTTAGGATTTCATGGATGTCGTGGAAAATTACACCACCGGATTACGTTGGAACTTTGAGGATTTTTTAAAATCAATAAATTGGTGAACAAAGGAGTGTGGGTATTTATTTGAATAAACCCCATGGCAACCCTGTACTCATGTGTTACCCGACACTTTGAAGGAGCACTAGCATGGGAATACCCTCCATGTTGAAGTCCTCCACATAAAGCAACTGAAACCTGCAAGAAAAGAGGTGGAAACATAGGGAGCTGGAGTGGTTGAGGAATAATTAAGGAGCCCATTGCAATAAGGATCGTTTTGTATTATTTTGATATGAGCTTGGTTAAAATTAATTGTGACAAGGGAAATAAAGAAAGTGACTGATGCTTCCCCACTGTTGCCAAAAAGCCAGGTCAGATGATTCCTGTGTCCTGTACATGGTTGGTGCATGTTAAGACTAATGACATTAGTAGAAATCAGGACAAGGATAACTGACACACGCAGTACCCTTTGGAGTTATCTGTGCTTGCACCATGGTGCGCCCTTCTTTTTTCTAGAGATCTATTATATAATCACGAATGGGATTTTTGCCCCTTTTGAGTCCGCTCACGCTGCGAGTCAATGTCGTCATGTGGATACGACCGAAGCATTGGCCGCGCAGCGGCCATTGCGAGCAGTTCTAAGGCGACTCGCTATGCCCGCGCAGCGGGCATGGCGAGTCGCCTTAGCAGCGCGAAGCATTGGCCGCGAAGCGGCCATTGCGAGTCAGAGACTCGCTCTGCTAGAATCCCGATGCATGTGCATCGGGCACCCAGCTAGTTTTTTATATGTAGAAATACAACTTCCATTTTAGGCTCCTCATTTGCTGACATTGTATTTATACTGGGTTGAGCCCTGGAAACTCCCAACCATCATTGCACACTGCATGTCTGCTGTTTGTTTCAGACCATAGGCAGCATTTATTGCCAAGACAGCAGAGGGATTCTCTACTTGTTACATATGCTCTCTCTCCTGGCTACAAACATGGCACAAAGCGTTGTACAAGACCGTGTATGCTACATAAATACAGTAACGGCACAGTACAGTTACTGTAGTATGGTTAGGATCACTCATCAGACAGTGGGAGTCCAGCACCCACAATGATCAGCAGAGGAGGGATGGAAACTGTGTGCTCCTCCCACACCGGCCATACACTCCAGGTCAGCACTCTCATAGTAGAGGAACATTCCTCTAAGGCTGGGGTCACACACACAGATATTTGTGCAGAGATTGGTCACAGATCTCTGGTTGCAGTGAAATCATGGACAGATTGCTCCATTTGTACACAGCCACAAAATGGAACCATGTGTCCATGATTTCACTGCAACCAGAGATCTGTGACCAATATCTGCACAAATATCTGTGTGTGTGACCCCAGCCTAATAGACATTATGAGATATAGCCCATTTACACTCCCTAAAGGAGGGGCTGTCCACTGCAGCACTCCAGGTCAGCACTCTCGTAGTAGAGGAACATTCCTCTAATAGATATTATGGGATATTAACCATTTACAGTCCTATAGGATTGGCTGTCCACTGCAGCACTCCAGGTCAGCACTCTCATAGTAGAGGAACATTCCTCTAATAGACATTATGGGATATTAACCATTTACACTCCCTATAGGAGGGGCTGTCCACTGCAGCACTCCAGGTCAGCACTCTCGTAGTAGAGGAACATTCCTCTAATAGACATTATGGGATATTAACCATTTACAGTCCTATAGGAGGGGCTGTCCACTGCAGCACTCCAGGTCAGCACTCTCGTAGTAGAGGAACATTCCTCTAATAGACATTATGGGATATTAACCATTTACAGTCCTATAGGAGGGGCTGTCCACTGCAGCACTCCAGGTCAGCACTCTCGTAGTAGAGGAACATTCCTCTAATAGACATTATGGGATATTAACCATTTACAGTCCTATAGGAGGGGCTGTCCACTGCAGCACTCCAGGTCAGCACTCTCGTAGTAGAGGAACATTCCTCTAATAGACATTATGGGATATTAACCATTTACACTCCCTATAGGAGGGGCTGTCCACTGCAGGTCACAGGCGGTGTGTGTGCCCCTTTCCTTCACTGGACAGGCTTGTAGTGGGGCAACGTGCATCTACCATGAGCTTCCACCACCACATACATAAGCCCTGGAGTGTGAGGTAGAAATAGGAGGGGCCCTGAACCTGCCAGGTCCAGCATGGGCACTGAATGCTCCTCTCCATTACCAGGGAGGACTCCAGGGTTAGGCACATGGAGGAAACTTGTGAAAGACATGGAGTATAGCTCCACACGACTATGTAGCTCCAGGGTGGGCCTGAGCCCCTCCGGCCCGCAGTAAGGGCAGTGCCAGACTCAGTGCCCGCATACCAACGTCATATCTGCATCCCCCTCCGATCTCACCCCCCCGAATCTCACCCATGCTGCCCCCGGTGTGTCAGGGCCTCTCCCGGCTCCTCTGGGACAATATGTCTGACTAACGGAAGCCTCTGAATGACAATCCAAGGCGCACAACGATTTTGCGTAAGTGAACGTCAAGAAACCCCGTGTACGTGCGTGTCACGAGGGCGGTGCGTGCGTTCCACAGCCTTAAAGCGATAGGGCCCCATTTGGCATGTCCTTATCCCAGTGATCTGTAGTAACAGCATAACGATTAACCCTTTCGCAGAGGACGTGAACAGGTTTCATTTTGAGCGGTATTCCCGGCGGTCTGTGGCTCTGTGGAGGGCGCTATCCTCACAGTACAGAATCCTCTATCTACTACCGTTCACTCTAGTGATGGGCAGTCTGGCACATTCAGCTCCGCTCTTTTGGCTCAAAAAGCCGCTCTTTTTTTACATAGTACTACACTACACCCTGTGATTCTAGCTCTTGTCTGTACAGTGTCTCCTCATTCGGTTGAGAGAATACAGGCTCCTTCCAGGTCCTGACTGCAGCCCATACAGTCTAGCTGCTTCACTATAGAAGATGCTAGAGAATACAGGCTCTTTCCAGGTCCTGACTGCAGCCCATACAGTCTAGCTGCTTCACTATAGAAGATGCTAGAGAATACAGGCTCTTTCCAGGTGTATATTAGTGGCTACATCAGAATGTATGGGCTCCTTCCAGGTCCTGACTGCAGCCCATACAGTCTAGCTGTTCACTACTGAAAACATAGAGAATACATGCTCCTTCCAGGTGTATATTAGTGGCTACATCAGAATGTATGGTCTCCTTCCAGGTCCTTACTGCAGCCCATACAGTCTAGCTGGTTCACCGCTGAAGACACTACACAGTGGGGGCTGCTTCCTGGTACATGTTAATGACTACATCTGGATGTATGAGCTCCTTCCAGGCAGGGCGTAACGATCGGACTCATAAGGGTCATGACCAGGCCCGCCGACCCCTGACCCCAGCACCTATTTCACATGGATGTGTGTCCCCGTGGATGCACATCTATGTCACTGCACGGCAGTCTGCCCTGGCCAGTCCCATGGCCACCGGAGGACTGGCACTGTACCTTTAATTGCAGCTGGAAAACGTAGTCGTTCCACGGCCTAGTGTGCAGCACCGTGATGAGGTCATCACACTGTGGCATGCAGGAACGGCAAGCGTGCACTCCATGGAGGAACTGGAGAATCTACCCTATTTCCCCGAAATTAAGACATACCCTGAAAATAAGATATACTAAGGGGGTTTGCATAGCTGCTAAATATAATTATCAATATGGCCGCTGTCTGAGAGGCACGTGTGCCACAGGGCTCCTACCATCCCAGCCTAATCTCTACCATCCCACAAATTTGGCACCTCTCATCGCCTCTATCGTAGCCCTCTCCCGTTTGGGCACCACTGAGGCTCACATAGCTGTGCCCCTTATCCTCTGGGTAGTTCATGAGGCCGCTGAAGACCACTCTGCAGGTACCGTCCCCCCCTCTCACCTTAAGGCCGCCAGCCTACATCTATCCCTGACAGAGGCCCATCCACCAAACGCACGTCTGAGAAGTCACTGGACCCCCCTGGTGAGCACCGCCCGAACCTGACGAGCCCCTTCCCAACCGCAACTGTCTCGGCGGTGACGGCTGCAAGCGGGTCCCCTGCTTCTTGCTGCGGGGCCTTCGCTTCCGGTCTGCTCCCCGGCTTGGCTTGACAGTCCCGTTCCTCTTCAGCAGTGGCCTGCCCCGGCTGTACCTCCATCCTGGCCCATACTCTTATACTGGTACCTCTGCATCCTGGAGCTTCTCAGCTCTGGCCACAACCCCTCCTATCTCCTACATCCCTGTCCTGCACCAAAGACACAGGCCCAGGGAAGCACCTTACAGTACAAGCCGGCAAGCTTGCCACGCACCAACACCGGCCCCTGCCGAATGCCTGCACCAGCTGCACAACGCCAACGGCCTACACCCTGGCATTGATTCATCACCACCGCTCATCTCTTACTGCTGACCCCCAGCTGCATCTGATCCCCTGCGGCATCTGATCCCCTGCTGCATCTGATCCCCTGCTGCATCTGATCCCCAGCTGCATCTGATCCCTGGCCACACCTGATCCCCGGCTGCATCTGATCCCCAGCTACAGCTGATCCCTGGCTATACCAGACCCCTGGTTGCATCTGATCCCATGCTGCACCTGACCCCTGGTTGCATCTGATCCCAAGCTGCACCTGACCCCTGGCTGCATCTGATCCCTAGCTGCACCTGACCCTTGGCTGCATTTCATCCCCGGCTGCATCTGATCCCTGGCTGCACCTGACCCCTGGCCACATCTGACCCCTGGCTGCATCTGATCCCCGGGTGCACTTGGTCCTTTCCTGCATCTGTTCCCTTCCTGCATCTGATCCCTGGCTGCATCTGGACCTTGGCTGCATCTGATCCCTGGCTGCACTTGTGCATGCAGTCCTGACTTTGTACGACTTCATCACCATCACACATCCTTCCACTACATCTAATCTCTGGCTACATCAGACCCCTGTCTGCATCTCATCCCCTGCCATACCTCATCCCTATGTGTTATACACTTGGTCCTGACTTGACACGACTTCATCGCTACCACACATCTCTTTGCTGCATCTGATCCCTGGCAGCATCTGCTCCCCTGGCTGCTTCTCACCCCTGCTGCACCTCATCACTACGTGCTGCAGTACATAGTTACTGTCAACCATGTTTCCTCTTCTTTTCACCCTCACCCCTATACTACTTCATTTCATACTAACTCCATTTATCCCTCCACCCAGTAATGAAGTAATACTCTCTCCCTCTATCCTGCCCAGTCACCTCACCTCCTCCACAGAACTATTCCTTCACATACAACATACAATCCTTTGTCTCAAAACATGCATGTAACCTCTCCTGCCCCCACCATCTGACCCTCTCCCTGTTTCTCCTACTTGCTGGTGACATATCTCCAAATCCTGGACCCCTCATCACATCTCCACAGTCACTTCTAACCCATACCCACGCTCCAACTCTAACCACCGCAACCACCTTATACCCATTCGTCCAGCTCCCCCGGTCCCTCTACCTGGAGCAGTATGGAACACTCGCTCCATCTGCAACAAACTCTCTTTCATCCACAACCTTTTCACCACTAACAATCTCTCATTCATCAGCATAACTGAAACCTGGCTCACCCCCTCCGATACAGCCTCCCCAGCTGCACTTTCCTATGGTGGACTCAGTCTCTCTCATATCCCCCGCCCTAGCAACAAGCATGGTGGAGGGATGGGCTTGCTCCTGTCTGACAATTGCTCCTTCACCCCAATCCCACTGCCACTCTCTGCTACTATCCCCTCTTTCGAGGTACACTCTGTCGTATCTACTCCCCCTGCAAACTTCAGTTAGCTGTTATCTACCGCCCCCCCCCAGGATCATTCTCCAATTTTCTTGACCACTTCACCACCTGGCTACTCCACTTCTCTCTCTGCAGACATCCCCACTACCATCATGGGCGACTTCAACATCCCCAATGACACTCCCCACCCTGCTGCCTCTAAACATCTATCACTCACTGCATCCTTTTTGGCTCTCTCAATGGTCCTCCTCTGCCACACACTCAACCTCATATTCACCCGCCTATGTTTCCTCACTAACCTCTCCAACTCACCCCTCTCCCTGTCCGACCACAATCTACTGACTTTCTCTTCCCTCTCCTTTCCTAATACACTACCCCCACTCCACAAACCCACTCATCCTTGCAGAAATCTCAACCATATTGATCTACACTCATTCTCAGAATCCCTTCTCCCACTCGCAGACATAGCGTTCTTACATGACGCAGATGCTGCTGCCGCCCTATATAACACCACACTTCGGCCCTCAACTTGACTGCCCCCCTCACATTCAACAAACTTCGCACAAACAGGCAGCCCTGGCACACCAGCATCACAAAAGACCTGAGACTGGCTTCCAGGGTTGCTGAGCGGAGATGGAAGAAATCCCTTTCCGCCAAGCACTCTGCCATGTATAAGCAGTCCCTCACCAGCTTCAAGTCTGCACTCACTGCCACAAAACAAACCTACTTCTCATCTCTAATAACCTTCCTGTCTAACAATCCTAAACAGCTATTCAAAACTCTCAATTTTCTACTCCGTCCCCCTGCACCTCCTCCCTCTCTTCTCATATCTGCGGACGACTGCGCCACTTTCTTCAAACAGAAATCAACAACATCATAAATAGCTTTGACCCGCTGGTGCCCCACCCCCTCCACACAACTGCACAGCCCTCCCCTTCCAAAGATAGCTTTTCCACCATGACAGAAGCACAACTCTCTTCCCTTCTGTTAAGATCCCACCTCACCACCAATGGCCTTGACCCGCTCCCATCCCACCTCATTTCCAACCTCACCACTGTCTTCATCCCAACCCTAACCCATCTCTTCAACCTATCACTTACTACCAGTGTCTTCCCCTCATCTTTCAAACAGGCCCTGATCATACCCATCCTCAAAAAGTCCTCCCTCAGCCCAGCATTTGTTTCTAGCTATCACTCCATATCACTTCTCCTCTTTGCCTCTAAACTTCTGGAACATTTCCACCTTGAACTCTCCTCCCAACTCTCCTCCTGCTCCCTCTTTGACCCCTTACAGTGTGGCTTCCAACCGCATCACCCCACCGAAACAGCCCTAACTAAGGTTACCAATGACCTATTAACCACCAACAGCAAGCGACACTACTCAGTCCTCCTCCTCCTAGACCTATCGTCCGTTTTCAACACCATGGACCATTCCCTCCTGTTATTCTAGAATCTCTTGGTATCACTGGCTAGGCCCTCTCCTGGATCTCTTCATAACTAACAGACTGGACATTCAGCGTCACCCTCTCCCACTACACCTCTTCACCTTACCAGCTTTCTGTCGTTGTCCCCCAAGGCTCAGTTCTCGGTCCCCTACTTTTCTCCATCTACACCAGGGGTCTCAAATTCCAGGCCTCGAGGGCCGCACACAGTCCAGATTTTCAGGATTTCCATAGCATTTGACAGTTTGGTAAGCAAATTACCAACTGTCATATTCTAAGGAAATCCTGAAAACCTGGACTGTGGGCAGCCCTCCAGGCCTAGAGTTTGAGACCCCTAATCTACACCATAGGCCTGGGACAGCTCATTGAGTCCCACGGTCTTCAGTTACACCTCTGTGCTGACGACACACAGATCTATCTCTCTGGACCCGACATCACCTCCTTACTATCCAAAATTCAACAATGCCTGTCCACTATCTCATCCTTCTTTTCTACTCGCTTTCTAAAACTGAACATGGACAAAACAGAATTCGTCATCTTTCCCCCAACTCACTCTTCCGCCGCAATGCACCTATCCATCAAGTCAATGGCTACTCACTATCCTCAATTGCTCACGCTCGGTGCCTCAGTATAATCCTTGACTCTGCCCTCTCCTTCAAGCCATATATCCAAGCCCTCACCACCTCCTGCTGACTGCAACTCAAGAATGTTTCCAGGATCCGCACATTCCTCGACCACGACACTGCCAAAACACTTGTAAATGCCCTCATCATCTCCCGCCTCGATTATTGTAACTTCCTGCTTACTGGCCTCCCCTCTACCTGTCTGGCCCCACTCCAATCTATCCTAAACTCTGCTGCCCAACTTATCCACCTGTCTCCTTGCTATTCCCCAGTCTCTCCTCTCTGCCAAGCCCTACACTGGCTCCCCATCTCTTAGAGGCCCCGGTTTAAAACACTCACGTTGACATACTAAGCTGTCCACAACTTGTCTCCTCCATACATCTGTGATATGGTCTTCCGTTACCTACCCACACACAACCTACGATCCTTTCAAGATCTCCTCCTCTACTCCCCTCTCATCTCTTCTTCCCACAACCGCCTACAGGACGTCTCCCGTGCCTCTGCTATACTCTGGAACTCTCTGTCCCAACATATGATTCTCGCCTACTATTAAAACCTTCAAACGAAACCTGAAGACCCATCTCTTCCAACAATCCTACAACCTGATGTGAGCCTCAGCCCGCCAATCCACCACATGACCTGCTCTGCCCTCTCCTACTGTTTCCTCCCCCGTTCCTCGTAGATTGTGAGCCCTCACGGGCAGGGTCCACACTCCTTCTGTACCTGTGTGCCTTATATTGTCCATATATTTTGTTCTTGTCTATCTTTCCCCTTTTCACATGTAAAGCGCCATGGAAGAATGGCACTATAATAATAAATATTAATAATATAAGGCATCCCCCAAAAATAAGTAATATCAAACTTTATTTTATTTTAAGTATGCACGCCTAAGGGCATACAGATAGCTCTGCCACCTCCGCCATCTCTGCTGCTGCCGCCGTATTTATTCCGGTGCTGAGCTCTCTCCGCCGCCGTACAATTACAAAAAGCCGCTGGCCAATCAAATGCCAGCAGTCGATGGCCAATCAGACGCCAGCGGCTTCCGGCGTCTTATTGGCCAGTAGCTTCTTGTAATTGTACGGCAGTTTAGAGAGTTCAGTGTGACACCCGGTGGCCCTGAATGCATGCAGCGGCGGACAGTGGCAGGATCGGTGAGTGTGTGTGCTGCATGGGAATATTGGGGGCTGCAAGGGGATTATGGGGGCTGCAAAGGGATATTGAGGACTGCAAGGAGATAATGGGGAACATGATAAAATAAGACAAAGGGATATTGAGGACTGCAAGAAGATAATGGGGAACATGATAAAATAAGACATCCTCTGAAAATAAGACGTGGCGCATCTTTGGGAGCAAAAATTTATATAAGACACTGACTTATTTTTGGGGAAACAGGGTATATCCTGACAGTTCCTGGGGAAGGGGTATGGGGCAGTATGTCAAATTATGTTTGTAGGATTTAGAACATTACATGGGGCCCATACCACCGTGTGCACAGGGTGGGCCAAGGACCAAATATTGCACCAGGGCCCATCGGACTCTAGTTACACCACTCCTTCCAGGTATATTAGTGAGGATTTCAAAATGTATGGGATTCAGGTAGGTCTTCATTGCAGACCTATGCATTCTAGGCCATTTACTTGGGAAGACACTAGAATGCAAAGCTTCCTACTGTCCAGTATTAAGTGGTCTCAGTCCAGCTATCCTGACACGTTAAGGTTTTGTCCTCCCACTCTTTGATGCTCCAGCGCTCCTCCTACTCCTTTTGAATAATGTATGTCATCTTTCTGCACATATTCATAATTAAAAAATTAAAAATTCTCATCTCCCCAAGACTTAAACTCATTAACTCAATGTTCATAGAGATATGTTCTACATAGCAGTGTAGCTCTAGATCCCTGTATTCTATAGTTGAAGAAAATATCAGATTTTTTTTACATTTAAAATTAATAAATATAACAATTGAAATAATGTAATTTTTTAAACCCTTCATCACCAAAAGCCTCTTTCACTTTCCTAAAAATATTTTTTTTCGAAACAATTTTATTTAATCACGAAAATAAGAACAAAATACAACAGTTCCGATCATACATATTGTGGCATCTCTCATAGCGTGAACTGATATTGGCATACCAAGCTTGAACATAAGAGTATGGGCCAAAAAAAAAATATCACAGCATATTCGAGGTAGTTCCAGAACTACCGTATGTATAAAGGTAAGTTACGGTAATTCAAATATCAACATAGCAATATAAAGAGTTTTTGCTTGTAAAAATGAAAGAATGAGAAAAGAAGGAAAGGGAGAAGGGAAAGTGACAGTTGGAGAGGAATAGGAAACAGAAGAGGGATAAGTTGAGAGGGGGGCTAAGTTGTGGGTGAGGGAGGAGGGGGATATGGTGAGGAGGGGTCCAGTCGGGTGCCCGGTCCTGAAACGTAGTGCACGCCTTATCGGTCATGGAGCTCAATTTATACTCGATCTATGCGGAGAGAACCTCAGAGAACTCCGGGGAGTCTCTGAATAGCAGCCAGGCTGTCCAGGTTTTCAAATACTTGGTTAGTTGGGGTTCAGAGTGAGCAGACAACTTTTCCATGCGGCAAATATGATCCATTTCCACAAGCCACTCTGTCAGGGTGGGGGTTAGTTTTGTTTTCCATTTCCTGGGAATGATTGTCCTAGCGGCGGACAAACAATGCCTCAGGAGGCCAGATTTGATTCCTTTAAAGGGGCCAGAGATCATGGACAAAAGCCCAATCTGAGGCGAGCATGAAATGCGCATTCCAGTGATCTGCTCGTGGATGCAGACGATCTTCTGCCAGAGAACGTTGATAGTTGGGCATTGCCACCAAACATGCAGCATGGAGCCCCAGAAGCATCACATGTCCAACATGTGTCAGAGAGGGAAGGGATAATTCTATGCAGATCTTGTGGACATCTGTACCACCGTGTAACCAATTTGAAATTGGTTTCCTGAGATTTACAGGGTAGAGACATTCTATGTACACACAGAAAGGCCTTAGACCAATCCATATCAGATGGGTCTATATCCAGTTCCCGTTCCCAGGCATTAACGTACCACGCCCATTCTGAATCGGGGGGGTCGATCAGGATGTTGTATAGTTGTGATATAACATGGGAGGGGGTCTCATTTTGCAACGAGAGGGATTCGAAGGTGGTCAGGTCCCTGTTCAAATCAGATAAAGGAGCAAGTGAGGAAACCAAGGATTGCAGTTGGAGGTATGCAAACCAATGGATTCTCCTGTATGGGGCTCTGTCTCGAAAGTCCTTGAAAGAAGGCAGGGTAAAGTCTCCTAAGAAGGTCTCACAAACTCTGGTTCTATGAGCAGAAGACCATATCAAAAAATTGTCTGTGTTGACTGCCGTTGGGAAGTCGGGGTAGCCAAATAAGGGGGTCATGGGACCCTTCATGGAGGATAGATTAAATCTAGTACAGGTGCCGTCCCATATCTTGAGAAGATCACGGGTCAGGGGCGAGTCTGATGTACTCCTAGGTCGTTTGCAAATATTGATCCAGGGAACAGATGTTAGTGACCAATCAATCATGTCTGCCTCCATGGTCACCCACCGCTTGTCCCCGATCCCAGAGAACCAGTCCACCAATCTGTTTAGTATTGCTGATATATAGTAGAGATGAAAATCTGGCAAGCCCGTGCCTCCCTGAGCTTTACGTCTTGTCAAATGTCTGTATGCCAGACGAGGCCTCTCCTTCCTCCAGACAAATGCTGAAGTAAGTGTCCTCAATTGGGAGAAATAAGACTTGGGGAGAGCAATAGGAACAGCTTAGAAGACATATAGCAGCTTCGGCAGTATGTCCATTTTTAGGACATTTATTCTGCCGAACCATGACAAGGCCCGTGAGTTGCATGCTGTGAGGTCTGTAGAAATACGTTGCAATAGGGGTTTGTGGTTTAGATCGTATAAACATGAGAGGTCAGCACATAGGATCACCCCTAGGTACTTCAAAGCCCCTGAGCACCAGTGGAAGGGGAACGCAGCTTGCAACTGGGACTTCCTAGTCGGGGACAGCAAAATATTCAGAATCTAAAATTTGGTGACGTTGACCTTGAAGTTACTAACATGGCTGTAACTGTCAAACTCCTTCAGTATGGAAGGGAGGGAGGTCTCGGGGACAGTCACATAGAGAAGCAAGTCGTCTGTGTATAATGCTAGTATATGAGTGTGTTTTCCAATTTGTAAGCCCCGAACATCTGGGTTAAGTCTAAGAGCGACAGCCAGATGCTCCATCAACATGGCGTAGAGGAGGGGGACAGCGGGCACCCCTGGCGTGTCCCGTTCCTGATATCAAAGGGTCTGGAAAAAACTCCATTGTACCATATTTTAGCAGTAGGAGTTGTGTAAAGAGCCAACACTTTGTCCCTGAAATTTTGTCTGAGCCCCACCCTTTCAAGCACTCTCTCCAGAAAGGGCCAGCTGACCCTGTCGAATGCCTTCTCTGCGTCTACAGACAGAACATAGGCCGGGATGTTAGACTTATTGATGTGCGAGTGACTCACCGTAGCCGGGGGGTACACGTAGCGGGCGTTGTTTCTCCTCCAGTCACGGAACCGCGCCTGCGGTAGTGTAGGCCCGGTGGTCCAGATCAATAGGGGAATGGCGGAACAGTGGGGTGATTTGTCTTCGTGACGCCACCTGCGGGTGTTCTGGTAACTTTACCAGCGCTATTCGGGTCTCCGGGGGATGGTCTACAGCGAGATGGAACGCTCCCCACAGGATGAGCGGGAATCCCCGGAGCCGGGAGCTGCGCAAGATGTTGTAAGGCAGCTGAGGGACGCTGCGCTGAATCCAGGAATAATGCACAACCACGCACAGTCTCTTTTAGGTACCTTTACTGGATGATAGTCAGGTACACTCGGACCGGGATAGTGAAGTCGGCACTTATGGAGTTTCACAGCAAGCAGTGTTAGGCTTCCTTTCTCTACTTCTGGTGCTAAGGTCGGGTGGATGTGGAATCCAGCCGGACCGGGCAGTTTGTTCAATGATGGAACTTGCTTCACCTGGTTATCAGCACTGAGGGCACTGTAAAAGGGTTTGAGCAGGATCAATACTCTTCCCTGGGCTCTCGTGGATGGGTGCATCAGGTGGAACAGGTGGCTAAACCTCCTGTTGATGGTGCTGGTTCTCTGTGGTGGCTGGGTAGCTCTCACAGCTTCGGTTCCAGTAACCGGTTGATTTGGAAAGAGTCGGATTAACTCTGTGTTCTGAGAGGTGATCTCCTTCTTCCTATTATCCCAATTGCAGGGATCTCCACTGGCTAACAGGCTAGCAGGGCCTAGTGTGTTCCTCATAGGGTGGAGGTTTCACACAGGCTGGCAGCTCTTGTAGCGTCTACCACACTCTGAAGTTTCTCCCTCCAAGACTCTATTTATAGGGGGAACTGGTTAGAAGTCACCAGTGTAGCTCCCCCTAGAGGCTCGGGGTGAAACCAGGTGTTCTAAGGTGTTGTTGTGTTTGTGGGTTTTGCTGTGCTGTTACTTACTCCATTTGTACCTAAGGATTTCTGTGGTGCCCAACAGGTGCCAGGGTGCCACATTCCCCCTTGGTTAACCTCAGTTCTCCCGGCTGAGCAAAAGGTTATTTTTACAACTTACCACTAAGCATTTTATAACAGTCAATTTACAAAGTCTTAAAGAAAACACAAAAATCACTGAAAAGGAGTGAAAAATGTGGAAAAGGTGAAAAGCAGTCCGTACGGCACTAGTCCATCTGCCGCAGGCTGGAAAAAGGTAAAGTTAGTGGTCACACAAGTCCTGTGACTATTGTTCAAAGTTTATGAAAGGAAAACGGTAAAGTCCAGGGATACATGGTAAACTTTTTACATTCCCTACGGGTGTCTCTGCTTGGGAGGCCGGTACTAACCTTCTATACCTTACCAGGCGCTTTCTGTCCCCAACTTAGTATACTTGGGACAGAGCCCAGTTCCTCCACCCTTCTGTACACTACTTTTTACAGGTTTTTGAAAACTGGTTAATATTTACAACACTTACAGGTTACATTTTCCACTACATTTTAAACCCATTCTCCCAATTTGTGTGGGGGTTGGCCTAATGTACTACGTGTGGATCTGCGTAGTGTGGGTGTTTCCAAAGCTGTTTGTGTAGTGTACGAAGTGGTTGGTACTTCTCTATGTCTGGTTTGTGTAAGACCATAGTAAGTGCGGAGTCTATCAACTGGACTGACCTCTGTAGGTAGTTGATTAGGAATGGCTTCTCTTACTGTGGGACTAGCAGGCTGACCGATTACAGGAATCTCAGGTTCCATGATAACAGGCTGCAATTCTTGCACTTGGACTTCTTCTTGTTGGACTTGTGGAATTGGATTTGGTTGTGGCTGATCTTCTGTAGGCTGGTAAAAGTGCATAACTGGTATAAGGAATGCATCACCTATTTGTGGCCAATCAGCTGGTAAGTATCCAATTTCTGTAAGGACGAGATTTTCTTTTGTTTCCTCATCTTTAGTTACAGTAGGGTAACTGGTTGCTTGTGGGATTAACTGTGGCGGACATTTCTTCAAATGATCCCTTGAAACAGTCGCAATAGTATTCCCATTGTCTTTGCTAATAACACAAGTTTTTGAGTTATCATAGTGTGACGGCATAACGGTGTAGGGTATGGATTCCCAACTGTTATCCAATTTGTTGGTTTTTCGTTTTCTTTTCAGCACTACATCACCTATAGCTAGCGGTTCAGCTGAGGCGTGCTTGTTAAAGTCTTTTTCTTGCTTGGTTCTACTGATTTCAAGGTTCCTTTCAACACTCTCTTGTACCTTCCTGTACTTTTCTTGGCGTTGGCTGGCCCAGTCTTCGTCAGAAGAGTCTTCTGTGGGTTCAACGGTTCCCATCTGCAAATCAATAGGCAGTTTACCTGGTCTTGCTCTCATCAAGTAAGCAGGTGTGTAATTTGTCGAACTGACAGGTATGTGGTTGTAGATGTCCACGAGATCTGGAAGTTTCTCTGGCCATTGATTTCTCTCTTCAACTGGTAAGGTCTTGAGCATGTCAATGACTATGTGGTTCATCTTCTCACATAAACCGTTCGTTTGAGGATGATAAGGTGTTGTGCGGATTTTCTTGCACCCATACAGCTCTAAGAATTCTTGGAAAAGAGCTGATTCGAAGGCTGGCCCTTGGTCAGTTAAGACCTGGTCTGGATACCCATAGGGGCGACAGAAGTAACTCTGGAACGCTTTTGCTGCTACCTCAGCAGTTAAGTCCTTAACTGGAACGACTAACAGGAATCTTGAGTAGTGATCGACGATGGTGAGAGCGTAGCTGTACCCGGTTCGACTTGGGGTAAGCTTCACGTGGTCGAGAGCAACTATTTCAAGAGGTTTGGTGGTAACAATTGGCTGCAACGGAGCTTTCTGAGTTAGATGGTCTTTTCTTCGAAGGTGACATGGTCCACAGTTTTTACACCATTTGTCAATGGAACCTCTCATACCGACCCAGTAGAACCGATCCTTCAGGAGTCTCTCCAGCTTCTTCCATCCAAAGTGTCCTGCATCGTCATGGTATGCTTCAAGGATCATCTGGACTTCAGTCTTGGGAACTACAATCTGCCAGATTAGTTCATGGGTTCTTGGATTGAGGTATCTTCGGCATAGTTTACCTTGGTAGACGAACAACCTTCCTTTCTCCTTCCACAGGCGTTTAGCATTTGGTGAGGCATCAGAGTCCATATTGGCGTGTTCTTGAGTGATGAGATCCCTTACCAGGCTGACATCTGGGTCGTTGGCCTGAGCCTCCTTCCAGTCATGGTGAGGTAACGGGTTCACGGTCCTCTCTACACGTGTCTGGTTTCTCTGATGACATGTTGCTGTACCTGAACGGTGGAAAGCAGGTAGTTCAATCTCTTCTAGGTCATCTATGTCTTCTCCCTCTTCAGAAAGATGAGGCATTCGGGACAGGGCATCAGCATTGCCGTTCTTGTGACCTGCCCGGTATTTTACAGTGAAGTCATAATTGGCGAGTCTTGCTACCCAACGCTGCTCTAGGGCTCCCAGCTTCGCAGTCTCTAAGTGTGTTAGAGGATTGTTGTCTGTGAAAGCTGTGAACGGGGCGGAGGCCAGGTAATGCTTGAAACGCTCTGTGATCGCCCAGACCAGGGCCAGGAACTCCAGCTTGAAGGAGCTGTAGTTTTCCGGGTTCCTTTCGGTGGGACGGAGCTTTCTGCTTGTGTAGGCTATCACCTTCTCCTTGCCCTGCTGACGTTGAGATAGGACTGCTCCTAAACCTTCATTGCTTGCATCGGTGTACAATAAAAACGGTAGATTGTAGTCAGGGTAGGCCAGGATTTCTTCTCCAGTTAAAGCATCTTTCAGCGTTTGGAATGATTTGTCCTGTTCTGGTCCCCAGTGGAACGGGGGTCCCCTGATCTTGCCGTTTTTGGATTGGCCCACTAAGAGATCTTGCATGGGGGCGGCTATCTTGGTATAGCCTTTGATGAAGCGTCGGTAGTACCCGACCAGTCCTAGGAATTGACGTACCTCTTTGTGATTGATTGGTGCTGGCCAGTCCTTGATGACGGTGACCTTATCCGGATCCGGTGGTACGCCTTCGGCGCTGACCACATGTCCTAGGTATTGGACCTTGGGTTTCAGCAGGTGGCACTTGGACGGTTTCAGTTTCATCCCGTACTTGGACAGTGACTCGAACACTTCACTCAGGTGTTGGAGGTGATCTTCATAGGTCTGAGAGTAGACAATGACATCATCAAGGTATAACAAGACAGTCTCAAAGTTCTTGTGGCCCAAACAACACTCCATAAGTCTCTGAAATGTTCCTGGGGCATTGCACAAACCAAATGGCATACTGTTGAACTCGCATAAGCCCATGGGAGTAGTGAAGGCTGTCTTCTCACGATCCTCCTCTGCAACGGCAACCTGCCAGTACCCACTAGTAAGATCTAATGTGGAGAAGTAATTGGCAGATTTGAGTGCAGCTAGTGACTCTTCTATGCGTGGTAACGGGTATGCATCCTTGTGTGTGACTTTGTTGATTTGCTATAATCTACACACATCCTCATACTACCATCTTTCTTTTTAACCAGGACTAGTGGTGCGGCCCAGGGACTACAACTATCCCTAATGACTCCTGCATTCTTCATGTCCTGAAGCATCTCTTTTGCTTTCTGGTAGTGAGTGGGTGGTATAGGCCTGTACCTTTCTTTGATAGGTGCATGGTTGTTTGTGGGGATATGATGTTGTACCCCTTTGATCCTCCCAAAGTCAAGTGGGTGTTTGCTGAACACTTGCTCATACTCCCGAACCACCCGGTATACTCCATTTTTCTGGTGAGAGGGTGTATTGTCAGTTCCTACACTGAGGTCTTGACACCATTTCTCTAACTGATCTTTGGAGTGAGGGGGTTCATCAGTGACTGTTTGGATTGAGGATTTTACATCAATCACAGCATCATCTTTTACTTGGTACAATTTTGCAACAGTTGCATATCTTGGCAGTCTGACTTCGTCATCACCATAATTCAATATGCGTACGGGGACTCTCCCCTTTCTTACGTCGACTAACCCTCTGGCTGTCAAGAGCGTAGGACTACTATCGGACATTACAGGTTCTACTACAGCTTGGTAGTCCTGCCCTCTGAGGCCTATGGCTGCTCGACACCAGATCATCATTTCACTTCTGGGTGGTACCACAATTGGAATGGGATCTGTGACTCTTATTCTGCCAATCTCACCATTTGACAAGGTTACCTGTTGTTGATACACCAGAGCTCTGATCTGCTTTTGGATAGCCCTCTTTTCTCTGCGTTTACCGGCTTCAGCACTCTGTTGGAGTAAAAACAACACTTCATCGAGGCATTTGATCATGACATTGGTACCCAATATGACATATGGATCCTTGTGGTTAGGCTTATCGTGGACCACTAAGATACCCTGGTTTTTCAACTGCACCCTCCCCACCTTTACTGTAGCTTCCCACTTGCTTCACCTGGTTAGCAGCACTGAGGGCACTGTAAAAGGGTCTGAGCAGGATCAGTACTCTTCCCTGGGCTCTCGTGGATGGGTGCATCAGGTGGAACAGGTGGCTAAACCTCCTGTTGATGGTGCTGGTTCTCTGTGGTGGCTGGGTAGCTCTCACAGCTTCGGTTCCAGTAACCGGTTGATTTGGAAAGAGTCGGATTAACTCTGTGTTCCTGAGAGGTGATCTCCTTCTTCCTATTATCCCAATTGCAGGGATCTCCACTGGCTAACAGGCTAGCAGGGCCTAGTGTGTTCCTCATAGGGTGGAAGTTTCACACAGGCTGGCAGCTCTTGTAGCGTCTACCACACTCTGAAGTTTCTCCCTCCAAGACTCTATTTATAGGGGGAACTGGTTAGAAGTCACCAGTGTAGCTCCCCTAGAGGCTCGGGGTGAAACCAGGTGTTCTAAGGTGTTGTTGTGTTTGTGGGTTTTGCTGTGCTGTTACTTACTCCATTTGTACCTAAGGATTTCTGTGGTGCCCAACAGGTGCCAGGGTGCCACACGAGATCATCAAAATCGATTTTATGGTGTTGTCCCTGGCTCTCCCCCAGGGACAAAACCGATCTGGTCGTTGTGGATCAATTGTGGCAGAGAAGGCCCCAGTCTTAAAGCCAAAAGTTTGACATATAGTTTTACGTCCACATTGATGAGAGATATCGGACGATAGCTGGAGCAAAGGAGAGGGTCCTTCCCAGGCTTGGGGATGACTGAGATTGTAGCTTCTAGGGACTGCTTTGGGAAGGGCTGATCTCTTGAAATAGAGTTAAAGACCCTCGTCAGGAAGGGGGGTACCTCAGAGGAAAACGCCTGATAGAATTTAGTTGTAAAGCCGTCTGGGCCTGGGCTTTTGTTAGATGGGGAGGCAGTGATTACTTGGGCAACCTCCTCTAGTGTGAAAGGAGTGTCCATCTCAGAGATAGTGCCAATTGAGAGTGGAGGGAGATGAGTGTCGGAGAGGTATTCGTCTATCTGTGCATTCAGTCGAGTCACGTGGGGTACAGTGGGGTCAGGATGGATGTTGTAAAGTTCTTTGTAATAGTTTTCAAAAGTCGAGGCTATATCTAGCGGGCAATGGACAATAGACCTGTCAGTTTTCCTGAGAGAGGGAACATAGGTCGTTGAAATCTTGGGATGAATATGTCGGGCCAAAGCTTTACCACACTTGTTTGCGTGTTCATAAAAAAAACTGTGATCTCTCTCGGAGATAAACATAAGCCAGATCCAGAGAAGACCTAATGTTTCCTAACTTATGTTTCTGTTCTAGTTCATGGATGTTTGTCAAGAAATCATCGATTGTTTTTGCTTTTTCTCGTTTGAGTCTCGAGCCCTCCCGATTAAGGACACCTCTCAGGACACATTTAAAAGCTTCCCATTGATGTGGGAGCGGTGTATTGTCAGATCAGTGATTTGATAGGAAATCTGCAATGGCAACCGTCATAGTTTTTTTTAACCTCAGCATCAAGGAGGAGACCTGGGTTTCGTTTCCAGTTCCAGATCCGTGGCAGACCATTCGGTGGAAGCAGTGTCACAAATACTGGAGAGTGGTCAGACCAGGCCATGGAACCGATAGATGCATCGGGCGACCACTTCAGCAGACTGTGGCTCAGGAGGAAGAAGTCAATGCGGCTATAAGAGGCATGGACCGCGGAGTATTGAGTAAAATCTTTGTCTACGGGATGAAGCACCTGCCAGATGTCCACTACTCTAAGGGTGTGGAAAGCTGACTTAAGTGAAGCAAGTTGTGAGTGTGGGATCCCCGACTTACCCGCCGACGTGTCAAGTGTTCTGTTCAACGGGAGGTTGAAATCCCCGCCGATGATCAGATATCCGTCTTTAAATCTCTCTAGCCTTCGAAGGAAGAGAGCTCCCGAGACAGCTTGAGCTCTGTTAGGAAGGTTCACAACCGTGTATTTGTGCTCAAAAAGGGTTACAGCGATTTAAAGAACGAGGCAGCACTCACCGGTATGTGCAGGGTGGTCTTTTAATCCAGATTGTCAAGGATAGACAGGGTGCAGGGACAATCTGGATTAAAAGACCACCCTGCACATACCGGTGAGTGCTGCCTCGTTCTTTAAATCGCTGTATTACGTTCTGGTGCTTTGGATGTGCACCGCCGGAGGGGTACCCGCCAGGGATGATTTCCCGGAACATGATTGTTGATACCACTTAGTGCCCTGGAACTCTTTTCTTTTGGCTCAAAAAGGGTTAAATTTATGAACAGGTACCTACCATGCGGGTCGACCTCGACTTCTTGAATAGAAGCGGTGAAGTTTTTATGTAGTGCGATACTCACGCCGTTAGACCTGCTCAGGGGGTTCAGAGCGTGAAACCAGCGGGAGTAATGTTTATTTTTTATTTCGGGTACGTGGCCCAACTTAAAATGTGTCTCTTGGAGCATTATCAATTGAACTCCCTGCTTGTGCATACTGTGTAGGACCTGGTTGTGTTTTTGCGGGGTGTTAAGCCCGCGCACATTGAAGGACGAGAATTTGATTGATGTCATGACTGAGCTTCTGATATGAGTTCAAGTAATGAGACCGGACTCAGCCTTAGGATGAGGAAGGCAGGGGGAGGGCTGTAGAGTGGGAGGGAGGAAATAAGAGGTAGCGAAGAAAAGTAGGGAAGAAACATATGCAAGGGATTAGTACAAAATAGGGAGAGAGAAAAGAAGCAAAGAAAAGTTGAAAGGCTTACAATAGTAAGCCAAGCCTCGCTCCTAGGTCGAGGCTAAAAGGCTGTATTTAACTCAGGTAAAACTGGGATAATACAAGTTTACTTGAAAATCAAGTGACCCTACGGGGGTGTGTCAAGCTGCAACGCCGCATTTGAGGCCCCAGCCAGACACCCACCTGGGAAAATCAACTCTAAAAGCTAACTAGATAATACATATAAGAACTTGAACTGCGGAACAGATACTTATAAAATGTGAACGTATGAAAAGACAAAGAGAACTACTTTGGACGTCTCTTTCGGCCCATCCTGGGATCAAGACATTATAAACAGAGTCCTATAGGGTGAAGAGTGGAGGAGGGTGTGATCATGCCAATACAGATCTGGTCAAGAGGAGTCTGATTCAGACGCTCTGAGCAGTTTTCCAGAACGCGTGGGTCCAGAATATGCAGATGACTTGAGGATGGCTGTGGATCATGGAGGAGATCTCAGTAATTGTAGCCCAAACTGTAAGAGAAAGGGGATGAAAAAAAAAAGAGAGGGGGGGGAGAGATGAGGAGGGAGAGGGGGGTTAGGGCAGGAATAATGGGGGGAGGAGGGAGTGGAGAGGGGAAAGGGAAGGCTAGATCAATGAGAAAGGACCCATTTGGTTGCCTGAAGGTCCGCAGAAACATCAAAAAATATGGAGGGATGTTGTCAAAGCAGTAAGGTTTCATTGGAAAGAAGTATAATTCAGAACTTTAGGTCAAACTTCCATAACACGTGTGTCAAGGCGGCACAGCTGTCCTCGATATGACCTCGGAGCTTGAGGAGGCATATTGTAAGTATAGCCCACACCAGGGAAGGGAGGGGAGGTAAGTGGGGAGGGAGAGCGGAGGGGAGAGGGGTAAGGGAAGGGGTAGGAGGTGGGGGGAGGAGAGGGGAAGGGGGATGGGGCTATGTCAGTGAGTGAGGGACTGTTTGAACATCCATGAGGTCACCGCGTCGCGGGAAATAAGGCAGAGTTAAAGGACGAAGAAAGAGCCGACTCATAGGTCCAGTCACTGTTCAGTTTGGTGAAGGCCGGTCTTGCTCGAACTTCGGGGTCTTGGAGTCGAAGCCAGGCGACGTCTCTCTTCGTTATGGTGGGAAGGCACATAAGGGTTTGTAGGCCAGTCGGGGATAGGTATCTCTGGAAGATTGAGGCCAGAGAGGAACGACCCCAGGCCAGCAGGGCCACGAAGCAGAAACAGATCCCCCTGGTGGCGGACCTGCAACTGGAAGGGGAAGCCCCAAGAGTAGGGGATCTCACTCTCATGTAGGACCTCTGTGATTGGACGCAGGGCTCTGCGCTTAACCAGGGTAGCCCTGGACAAGTCGGCCATAAGTTGAATCTCTGCCCCGTCAAAATCCAGTGGGCCCCTCTGTCTTGCCTGTTTCATTATGTCCTCCTTCAACTGATAGTGGTGTAACCGGCAGATGACATCGCGCGGATTATTGGGGTCAGAAGGTCTGGGTCGTAAGGCCCTATGGGCTCTGTCAAAAATGATAGCAGTCTCTACTGGTCTATTCATAAGAGTGTTGAACAGATTTTGCAGGGTCGGTGCCAGGTCCAATGGGCCCGTAGCCTCTGGGAGACCGTGGACGCGGATATTATTCCGCCTTTCTCTATTCTCCGAGTCCTCAAGGAGGTTAAGAATGAAAGCTATTTGTTCAGAATGGCGGTCTATGACAGATTGTTGTGCTGTCTGGACAGCTGCAGCTGCTGCTGTGGAGGACTCAATGGCTGTCACCCTGTCAGAGACCTGAGACACTGTGGCACTGAGACCCTGGATCTCTGCTCTACACATATTTTCTAGGCGGGCGAAGTAGCTCTCAAAGTCCGATTTAGTGGGAATGTCGGACATTCTTGATTTGAAATCTTTAATCTCCTCCAGTACAGAGTCCGGAACATGTTGGGAGGACTTAAAGGAGGGCCCCGGCAATGAAGACTGTATAGGTAGAGCTATGGCTCCCTCAAGTTCACTGACCGCCTGAGTTTCCAAATCTTCCATACCACTAGAAGTCAGGGTATCTGATGAGTCAGTCAAAAACCTCTGAATGGATCCCTCTTTTATTTTAGATTTAGTTGCAGGGGTGTAGGAGGGGGGAGGTTTCTTAGGTCCCATGGTTCCTATGAGCAGTGTCTATGAAAGTGCTGGTAAAAGTAAAGGCAATGTCTCCCTGCCTGCAAGCTTGAGGTTTAGTCCAAGTATGTGAGACTAAAAGGGCAAGCAAGGCAAGGAGGACACCCAATCTGTTATAGGGAGATGCTGCAGTGGTTAAGTCTGCGGGTGGGGAGAGGGGAGCAGTATATAACTTTAATGTTGTGCTGCTGATGAAGCCACTGAATCTGGGAGAGATCGCAGTATAAGGCAGACAGAGCTCCAACAAGGTAGTGTTTTTCTTCTGCCTCCTCCACCGCCCAGTACTGATGGCTTCCCGCCCTTTCCTCTGATAATCCTCAGTGTCCGGCTGCCATGATGGTGGTGTGCTGCGCGTCTTCTCCCTCTAGTCGCGCTCCTCGGCGATAACAGGAGGGAGGCCTGGGACTTCCTAGATGCTCCCGGAGGTAATATCTCTCTCCTCCCGCCGCACCACTCAGGACCAGTGATCCTCCGCCTCCGTCCTGCGTCCTCTCGTCGTAGTTCACAGCGCAGGGGCCAGAGCAGAGCCGCGCTGTGAGTGCACTCTGCCCAAACGTGCTCCCCGCTGGTATGAGGAGGTGAGTGCAAAATCATTTAGGAAGTACCTATGGAGCCTCAGGGCAGGTTGGGTAGGGATCTGTCCGCAGAACAGGTGCTGATTCCTGGCCGGGGAAAATCCAGGAGCTGCAAGAGCTTTTAGCAGACACGTCTGGTCAGCGCCATAGCCAGGTCACACCCCAATATATTATGGTTTGCAATATTGCCATATCATTTGGATGTGTAACAATTGCATCTGTACTTTACTAGTTAACTAGAGCACGGTGTTTCAACCATCACCCCCGAACAGGGCTACTCTTGATTATGCTTGTATGTGCATTACATATATAAATATTATGATATGCCTCCATCCTCTCATTGATATGGTCTTGCATGTGTTTGTTTTCTGTATATTATATATACTATACATGGCAATCTCAATCATATTGTTGTTATAATCTTCCTAAAGTGTCATTTTCCACTGTCTGACTAATTATTACTATGGCCACTTGTGTTGTATTATGTTATGTCTGTTGTTTGGGGACCCCTATGCCTTTTAAATGTTTTTAACCACTTGTGTTTAGCCAATAAAGTTTTTGTATATTCTACACTTACCTTTATTGTATCTTTTCAATATTTGGTGCTGCTCCCGTATATGCCCCAAAACTTTCCTGTTCTTTCCCATTGTTTGTATTTGGCATGGTGAGCACCCTTCAATTTATAACATTGGTATTATTGTGGTGCGCCCGCATTCCCCCTTTCTTGCGTTTAACTTGCTTCACACATGATTGTGTGTTCTTGTGGGCTGCACACCTCAATTATTAGATTGAGTATTCATTATTTTTTTGATTTGATATACCCTTTATGGTTTGATATTTTGGTTTAATTCATTTTTTTCATATCTCACCTGTTTTTGTGGAATGGATTGGGACTCCAGAGAGGCCCTATGGGCAGCCTCATCTAGCACTTTCTTAGACAGTGATGTTACTTCCCCTGTTGATGCCGATTTCAATACCTTGTCAAGAGACTTGATGGCAATACAAAAAAGAGGTATACACCTCTGGTGGAACATTCGTACCTTGGAGGAATATTCCAAGTTGGGTATTGTTCCCCGTGGTCTAAGGGTCCAGATTTTCCCGGTATGGGAACCTACAGATCAATTTAGAAATACGTGGAAGCAGGACTTGCTACATTGCTCCAAAATTATTACTAACATGTTGATTGACCACGATCGAGCTCTGTTGACAGATACCAAAAACAAGATTAACAATTTGGAACAACAATTATCTAATTATGACCATGAGACGCGGTTCAAACCCTTCTTGACACAACTAAAGATCACCCTGGATGAATATAAAAGATGATTACTGAGACTTTGATAGTAAGCGTGCCTTCTGCTGGCGCCACAAGGGTAATCCCAGACATCTGGGCCCTAAAAATCGAAATAAGCCCAAACCCAATGTTCCTGCAACACGTAATCCCACTCCAGTGATCCTGAACCATCTACCATCAGATTCCTCAGATTCTGACAGCAATTTTTTAGGGGGAAGCGAGCCAGACAGCGAGTCTGGAGGGGAGAAAGGGGGCGCCGACGTACCACCACTCAGGGCCCTCGGTCGTGGGGGGAAGGGCAAAGGCAACAGGGGGAAGGGATCGAAGAAGAACCGACTATGAGTAATTTGGCCTCAACAGCTACCATTCCTGGCACTTCTTCTTCCTCCAACAAATTACAGGTAATTAATTTATCGGAACATGTTTTGACTGAATATGAAATCTGTGTTGGAGAGGGGTCTTAGTTTCTCCCCATGCATGAATTAGATAAATTTACCCTGGTTAAAGACATTTACATGTTCTGCCGAAACTTAACATTTCGTGCAATTTTCCAACAGTCACAGATAGTTACCTCTCTACCTGAACGCGAACAACGTGTCATCCAACATCTCATGGAGTTGCAAGAGGAAAGTGAACCCAGAACGGGAAGGATCCCTTTCCCACATCGCAGAAAATCGACCAAGTCACCATCATTGACCACCATCCCTGCGGTAAATTTATTTTTTAATTCCATCACACGTGATGTAACAGCATTTTGGACCAATGACGTACGGGGTAATAACATCTCCAGTAAAGAAAGGGCTGCCATCAGGAACCTCCGAAACAATTCCTACTTTATTATTATGGAGGCGGATAAGGGGGGAAACGTGGTACTATGAGCCACATCTCTTTATCTTGAAGAAGCTCATAGCTTGACAACAACAGATTCTATGTGAAATTACCCTTGGATCCAACATTTGTGTTTCAGACTAAATTGGCGCGGATTCTTGATGCAGCCACAAGATATGGTATCATAAATCCAAAGGTGCATGATTTCTTATGGCTCAAAACACTGACTGTTCCCAAGTTCTTTCTTTTGCCCAAAGTACACAAGTCGGTTGTGAAACCACCAGGTAGGCCAATAGTATCCAGCTGTGGTGGTCTTTGTGAAATGGTGTGTCAGTATATTGATTTTTATCTTCAACCCTTTGTACAACAACTACAATTGTATATTAGAGACACCACACACTTCTTACAACATGTTCGTGATGTGACACTTACATCTGACCAGTTGATCGTGACTTGCGATGTGGAGTCTTTATACTCCAACATCGCACACGATCGTGGGATGACTGCCATCACATACTTCCTGGACCAAAATGTTAGTTCAGATCGGCTCCATGACTCCTTCCGCCTTGAATTACTGAATTTTGCGCTCACCCATAATTATTTTGTATTCGATCGTCAATTTTATAAACAGATATCGGGTGTGGCTATGGGCGCAAAATGGCACCTTCATTTGCTAATCTTTTTTTAGGATGGTAGGAACTCAAAGTGGTTTATCCCTCTCGTGATTTCTCTACCAGGATCAGCAACTGGCATCGTTATATCGATGACATTGTGCTTATCTGGAAGGGTTCGGAAGCTGACTGTGTTGCCTTTCTTGATGGTTTAAATAACAATGACTTGAACATTTTTTTGACGTACAACATCTCAGCTGATACAGCAGTATTTTTGGACTTAGAGATTGAACTAGTGGATGATAGATTGTGTACTAAGCTTTACCGTAAACCCACGGCCACTAATTCACTTCTTGCTTATTCTAGCTTTCATCCTCATCATTTGAGACAAGGTATTCCTGTGGGACAGTTTTTATGTACGAGACTGAATTGCTCCACGGAGGCTTCATTTAAATCACGTGCTGCAGACTTGTCTGAGAGATTTCTTGAACGTGGATATCCGAGACGTACTGTTTCATGGGCCTACAGGAGAGCAAGAAATACTATCCGTTATGATCTGTTACAATCTGTCCAGAGGCACTGTGACTCAAGATTGAGGGTGATAACTGATTACAACAACCAGTGGCAAGAGGTGGGTTCTTTATTACGAAGACACTGGAACATTTTAAGATCAGACCCGAGACTTCGGGATTTAATTGAAGATTATCCCCTATTGACAGCCAGACGTGCACCTAATCTTAGGAACAGACTAACTGCTAGCCATTACAAGAGACCTGGGGTCCCACTGGGGCAGGGATCCAGGTTACTGGGTTCCTTCCCTTGTGGGGCCTGTAATATATGCCAATATATGACACCAACTTATGCGTGTTTTGTTAACCCCCAGGATCATAAGGAACATCGTCTCAAGACTTATATCAATTGTAGAACTGCCAACGTGATCTATAGAATTATATGTCCATGCAATCGACTCTATACGGGCGAGACCACCCAACAACTCCGTAAGAGAATCCAGAAGCACTTGTCCACCATCAAGGGGACTTCAAGTTATTGGTTTGGATTCATTAAAATCCAGCATTGGGGGGGGGATGTTATAAAACAACTCTTGAGAATGGATACCCGCTGGATTTATCAACTCAATTGCATGTCTCCTACAGGTCTGAATGAGGATTTTTCCTTCACGGGATTTCTGGGATAAACCTTCTGCCTCCGAAATATTTCAAGGATCGTTTCACCTCATTCAGTTTTGACCCGGATACGGATTTCCACTATCGCAGATGGGATTTTGATGCTTGCCATTTACTCCATTTGAGAAGAAATCCTTTTATCACTATTCTCTAAGGCAGAGGTCCCCAAATCCAGGCCTCGAGGGCCGCCAACAGTGCAGGTTTTCAGGATTTCCTTAGTATTTCACAGGGCTTGGAATCATTACCTGTGCAGATGATCACATTAGCACCTGTGCAATACTAAGGAAATCCTGAAAACCTGCACTGTTGGCGGCCCTCGAAGCCTGGAGTTGGGGACCTCTGCTCTAAGGCTAATGCATCCTCCAAGGACTATGTGGACCTTTGCTATATTCTAAATACATTAAGGTTGTCTTACCACATTCAGGGATGTTCTGGATAGTTGTTCCAACTACTATAGATGGAATATCGATGTTGGCCATACACCTTATTAGAGAAGAAATCCTTTCATTACGGGTTGACTCTAGCTAGTGCGTCCTTCCAGGACTATGTGGACTTTCGTTATACTCGTATACTTGGTGTTTATTTAATCTTTTAATAAATTGGTTATCTGCCCTAGTGTTCCTCTGGGGGTGGTGGTTGGCACAGTCAGGGATATTGTCTTTATTTGTAATATTTTGTAAGAAAAGATTTGTAGTTTGATTGCCTGGCCTTACTTTCTTGTTATTTTATGACTATTTTTTTCCTCTATATATGACTCCACTAGCTGGGTTGTGTATCAATATGAATTATTCTTTCTACCACACGCTTTAGATTGTATATCCTGTAATGCCCATAGGTACCATCCTCACCTCGGTGAGTGTGGGTTTTTATGTTGGGTAGATCTTTCATGGCGTGATCAATTATCTTGACACAATCATATTCCCCTCTATTCTCTTAAGGTACCTTTACACGCCGCAACTGCAGTGTAGCAACTGAGAGGCAATCAGGATTTTTGTCATGGTTGCCTTGAAATTGCTACGAAGTTGCGGCGCGTAATTGGGGAACACGTTGTGATTTTCGAAGTTGCTCCCGGTTGCGGTTTCAGAGCATTGTTCTAAAAGCAGAGGCAACTTAGAAGGTGAATTGCCCTGGTTTTGGCGTGTGAACGGGCGATAGGAATGGAATCTGCGTCGCCTAGTGATTTCCCAGAGGCGTGCCACAGCCTGCTGGATACCGCGCCCCATCAGCGATGATTGATGGGGGCTACTGTGTTTCCATTGGCTGTCCCTTCACAGGGCGCCATATTTAAACAGCTGTCCATTCACACTACACAACTGCAATGGCGTCATGTATTAGCCAGCCACCCAGCGCAGGCTGGCCAATCATGACGCAATTGCGTTGTCTAATCAGCATGTTTGAGGCACGGAATACACAACTCTATCACGCCTATGTTCTTGTGGCACTGAACATGTACGCCCACATTCCGTTAGTGGTTGCGGTTTGTAAAGCGGCGACAGGATTCAACCGAATGTTTCCCGCAGGATCAGTTTCAATTTCCGGGGAACCACGTTCCCTTAGGTTGACGACGCAATTTCAGCGTGTACATGTGGCATCGGCGATAGGTATCAACCATCAAAAACGTGCACGCGCACATTCGATCACGGTGATAGTTGCGGCGTGTAAAGGTACCCTTAGTCTACTCTAGGGTTTTGTTTTAACTGGGTGATAATTATTAATATAGCCTATTCATGGTTGCAATATAATAATAAAATGTGTTTACAATACACACTTAGATGCTATTTTATTGCGTATTGGTGTGCACCATTCTTGGTTGAGGACCAACCATGCATTCTAATGTTTTCTCATCTCATATGTTGGTGGTCGGCCAGTGTCACCCTGAGTGGAACATATTCAATCTGTCTACTTTTGTTCTCATTATAGCTTATGTCGAGCCCACTGGGACGGGGGTACTCAGTACCGGACGGGGTCTGCTATTGGGGAAGTCACGGGTGGTCCTGGTCCGGACCATGTCCCGGGCCCTGGCAATAATAAGGGTGTATTTACAGGGGATAATGTCAGTCGTGATGCCACCCACAGTGTGTGGCCAGCAAAGGGGCCTCCGCTGCCGCAGAACCTCCGGGGATGATGTAATGGCAGCAAGGATGGGATAGTTCTCTGTGGGCAGAACTGTGTTCCCCGGGGCAGTGTTGATTAAAGTCTATTGTGTAGTGTGCAGGCCTGGTGCTGAGTGTAGTACACTTACTGTCCAGATGCTGCAGGAATCCTCTTTCAGCGATAGAGCCTGCAAGCTGTGGCTCTCCAGGTGGGGATCTGCTGCAAACCTGTATGGAGGGAGTCGTGTTCAGGCAGCGATATGCAAGGGAGTCAGATTCAGGGTTCACCGTGTTTACTTCTCAAAGTTCTTAAGTACAGTTCACAGTTCAGTTACAGTTACACGGGCACACTCTCCCTTCTGGGTTCCCTTTACTCCCTGCAGCCAGGTTGTTCCTACTGTGACCCCTCACTCTGTCTCTGTGTCCTTCCCAGGCTGTTGACTCTCTCTCTTTGTTCACTTTGGTGTGCGTGAGTCCGGACAGTATGGCGGTGGCTTGGACTCCTGTGAGCCCTCCGGGTTGCCACTGAGCTGCCTGTCCTTTGGGGTAGGAACCCTAACGTGTAGTTGTGGTCCCCCGTTGGTTGTCTGGGGATGCCGGGTAAATCTGCGGTCCCCTCTAGAGCTGACACTCTACTTCAGCCTAGCCTCCAGCAGTCCTCCCGTGTGAGGCTCTACCAGGCTCTCTCTACTGTGTCTTTGGGTATCATAGGAGGGCTGGTTCTAGGGCCCGGTATCATCGTCCCTCTATTCCCTCACACTCCCGGGGTGCTTGCTTCGGACGTACTTTCTCTCTGCGGCTCACACTGGCTCTTCCAGATTCTGCGCTCCTTACACCCCACTCGTCCAGGACGTGTGATTCAGTCTTTTCATCTCAGCCTACACCGGCCTACTGACTCCTTTCTCCTCCCCTGCTCTATATCTACCCTCTGTCACCTGACTACGTGTTTGCCCACCCACTGTCTCTAAACCCACCACCCCTCGCCTGCCTAGACTCCCAGGTTGGGTGCTGCCCTCTACTGTTACGTGGGTGTGTGGGCTGTGAGGGTGTTGCTGTTCAACTGTCGTCCTACCTGCCTGGCTGCGGTTCCCTTTGTGGCCTCCTGTACGCAGGGGCGCCACACTTACTATTACTTACCACGATTATCTAATTTGGGCTTATACGAGCCTTTTGATTACTATGATATACCATATGCACCTCCTGGAGCAACACTACTACATGGACTGCTTATACGATTACAGGTGTAGTACATCCCCGGGCTATGGCTTAGTGTACACCTTGCTTGTATATATTTTGTTTATTATGGACATGTGCAAGGTTATTGTGACTGTACACTGGGCCTGATGCGGGATTTTTTTTTTTTTTCCCATGTGGTACACCCGGTGTGCTCTATGTATGAAACCATCTTGGTGTTTAGCCAATGCGGTCCATTATGGTTGGTCATGTGTGTTATTGATCGTGATTACACCCCTGTCGTCGTAGGCAAATTGGGTTATTCCAAAAGAATTACCTATTGTTATTCTGTGTTCAAATAATTGTATTTTGCGCTGAAATTGTTACGTATGATCTCCCTGGTATACAGTGTATTTGTTCTGGGTACACCTTGAGTGGCTCATGTACCAAACTATCCCGGGTTCTAGCCAACGGATCCTATTATGGCTAGTTATGAGTGTTGTTGATCTAAAATATACCCTTGTTGTCGTGTCTATAATCAGGTCATTTTGATTATTACAATGACAACATCCCTATTGAATTTTGTTTTGGGTTTAACATTTGGAATCTGCGGCGATACTGTGACATAAGTTCTCTTTTACAGCATGTTTGGCATGATTTTTCACTGCATGACATTCGCTTATAATCATAAGTCACTATGTTTTGGTTGCCCTTGCTGGACTACACTATAATTGAACTTTACTTGTGCTGTTTTATTCATTTTTCCAATATTCATGTATCTATTGGATATATTGCTTTGACATGCACTTCTAACTGAGTTAAGTAACTAATTGTTATTAACTACGTGGCGCCGCTTTATTATTTATGTTAATCCATATCTGTTTATCTTTATCTATAAATAGGGTGTCCTTTATATAGCCGCCAGGTACGCCACCATGGTTACGCCGGTGTTATGCGACTTCCAGCTCTATTACCATGGCGACACTGTCATTTACCGTCTATGGGCGGATTATATATACTTATGTTGTCACACGTGACTTCCGGTTGGCCGCCGGAAGTTGCCACCAAAACAGCGTGCATGTGACCTTTGGAACGCATCACATGATCGGCACTTGATGCGGTGTCTGCACATTTGGCCTCCAGGTGTTTCGCTTCTCCCATCAATCACAGGTGATTTTTAAACCCCTCATGCTACACACTGTTCTATTTCCCTGACGAAGCTGCATATCGGCAGCGTAACGCGTGGGGTCTGGGCACCCCCAGAAATCAGATAGTGCCAAACTATTTGCCATCCTGACTACGGGACTTCGGACTGATGACACACTGATTACCTTTGCATTGGGACTTGGTAATATCATGCCTTATATTCCTGGTTTCATCTGTACATGGGGACCTTACTTGTGAGCATTGGAGCAGCATTACACTGGGGCCTCATTTCAATGCACACAATCATACTTTGTTTAGGGTTCTTTTGGCTTATGGTTATTCCTTTTTATTAGAGAGACACCCACTCATATTACTATACATGCTATTAGCTACTGGCCTCATAGTTGACCATATAAATATATTATGGTTTGCAATATTGCCATATCATTTGGATGTGTAACATCTGTACTTTGCTAGTTAACTATAGCACGAAGTTTCAACCATCACCCCCGAACAGGGCTACTCTTGATTATGCTTGTATGTGCATTACATATATATTATGATATGCCTCCATCCTCTCATTGATATGGTCTTGCATGTGTTTGTTTTCTGTATATTATATATACTATACATGGCAATTTTAATCATATGGTTGTTATAATCTTCCTAAAGTGTCATTTTCCACTGTCTGACTAATTATTACTATGGCCACTGGTGCTGTATTATGTTATGTCTGTTGTTTGGGGACCCCTATGCCTTTTAATTGTTTTTAACCACATGTGTGTAGCTAATAAAGTTTTTGTATATTCTACACTTATCTTTATTGTATCTTTTCAATACTTGGTGCTGCTCCCGTATATGCCCCAAAACTTTCCTGTTCTTTCCCCATTGTTTCTATTTGGCATGGTGAGCACCCTTCAATTTATAACATTGGTATTATTGTGGTGCGCCTGCATTCCCCCTTTTTTGCATCAAGCAGTGGTTTATGACCACATATGAGATATCAATGTACTCAGGAGAAATTGCCCAACAGATTTTAGGATCCATTTTATCCTGTTGCCCATGTGAAAATGAAAAAATTGAGGCTGAAAACATTTTTGTTGGAAAAATTAAAATGTCCATTTTTTCCTTCTACTTTGCTTTAGTCCCTGTGAAGCACCTGAAGGGTTAATAATCTTCTTGAATATAGTTTTGAGTAGCTTGAGGGGTGCAGTTTTTGGAATGGTGTCACTTTTGGGTGTTTTCTATCATGTACGCCCCTCAAACGGACTTCACATGTGATCTGGTCACTAAAAAAATGGTTTTGTAAATTTTGCTGGAAAAATGAAAGATTGCTGATGAACTTTGAACCCTTATAACGTCCTACCAAAAAAACATTTTTTCCAAAATTGTGCTGATGTGAAGTAGACATGTGGGAAATGTTACTTATTAACTATTTTGTGGCACATAACTCTCTGGCTTAGCAGAATAAAAATTCAAAATTTGAAAAATGCTAAATTTTCAATATTTTTGCCAAATTTTTGTTTTTTTTTCAGAAATAAACGCAAAAATGATTGACCTAAATTTAATACTAACATGAAGCCCAATATGCCACAAAAAAAGAATCTCAGAATCGCTAGGATCTGCTGAAGCGTTCCAGAGTTATTACCTCATAAAGGGACACTGGTCAGAAATGACAAAAATGGCAAGGTCTTTAGGCTCAAAATAGACTGGGACCTGAAGGGGTTAAATATGCAAACTGTGATTTTTATACATTTTTAAAATGAGATCATAAAAAAGAAATCTTTTAATTTTATTTGCTTTTTAAATTTCTACAATGAATATTATCAATAATATTTTCCTACGGTACTACATAAATGAGATTTTTCACGATTTCTCCAATGTTGTGAATTCCCATTGGCTGCAATGAACAATGAGCTCATAACCAGGTTCTCCTGCAGCGGCTGATGACATCACAGAGCTTAGAATGTTTGGATCATGTATGTTCCATCACAGCACACATTAACTGCGTGATCAAAAACAGTCAATATGTCTGCAGGAAATTCTCCTAGATACACAAGTGACTTTATCCAATACCCGATATTTGGGATATCCAATATTTGCAATTCGGAGAATGTTATCATAGTGACGGTCTCTCATGTGGCCCCTTGGAAAAATTACTTGCCCAAGTTCAGGAGCCCAGGCTGTACCATTCTAGTAAATGGAAGATATTCTCAACTAGTAACTTTCTGTGTAATCTGCAGAAAGAGAAAGCTGAGGTGTTAGAAGAGTGAAAAGACTAAAGATCAGCCTGGAGAAGAGCAAGGACGCAGAGCAGGCGGCCGCTGAGAGAAGGAAAAATTGGTATGACATCTACATATATATTATATGTACAAATATATACTTGTTCAAGAAGCATACTGCACCAGGGGTGAAGCCTGACGAAAACTTTCTTGGTGTTAATTGTGAATTTAAAGTTAACCTGTCAGATTTGGCATCTGGACATCATATAGGTCAGGTGGAGTTGAGCAGAATGATATTTAGCTTTGGGGGAATAGATTCACTATAACTTGTGTTTAATGATATAAATCTCTGCTCTTTTTGTGCTTTGGTGTCTAGAGGACGGTCACTGTCAATCACAATATAGCACTGCCTAGTCTAATCCATGATGACAGAGACACTGAACCAGCACAAATCTACTGAAGAGGTAACCTACATCACTATAATACTGCTAGAACTCATCTTCTTTGTAGGATGAGCCCTTCCTTTAAACAAAATTTTTTATCAATATTTTTCAATGTTCTAAACAATAAAGTTCAAGAATTACAGCACCAGGTGGAAGAATCTCACCAGGAAATTGCAATGTAAGGGTGCTTTCACATCAGCGGTTTTGTTAAAATCTGGCATTTGCGAGCGTGGCCTGGACATGGTGCCAAGTGGATGTGTGTGAGCTGAGCTCCTGCTCCCACCCGTATTAACAGCTTATCAGCAGCGATCCACAACCTGCCTTTAACCGTACAGAACGGTCGGTGACTCAGCAACACCACCGCTACTCCGGGACCTGGCTATAATGCCTGCTAAGCAGGGCATTAACAAGTACCTTACAGCCCCAGGAGGCACGGGCCGGCGCTCCACGCGCTCAGCAATGGTGGCCGCTGCAAACACCGCAGCGTTGGAGTCTGCAGATTCCCCCTCTTCCTCCCAGCACCTCCCAATGGATCTGGCGTCTGGACGGGAGATCCGCAGCGGTTCTGTAGAAGACAAAGCGGCGACGAAACAGGTACCCAACGGGGAGAATCTAAGGCGGGCGGCTCAGGAGCCTGCTGTTACAGCCCACGAGATTGAAAAACTCACACACGCTTCCCAGTCTCCTGGCGTAAACAGCGCTGGCAAGAGGGGTTCCCCAGGAGGCAACTCACAGCAGAGGGCCACAGTCTCTCCCGGGGGTCACTCATGTGGGCCTGGCAGGTGCCCTCAGCAGAACAATGACCCCATTGCAACTCAGACCTTGTTACAATTGTGTGACCATCAATCTGGGCCAGGAGATATTATTACATCTGCATCTGCACTATTTGCTCCTGATAACCCTGGAGAGCCCCCTACACCTTCAGCTTTGCAGAAAGTGGAACCCCAGGCCTCAAAACGGATATGGAAGGGTATATACAGAGACTTGAGACCGCTTGCAGGGCAGAGATTAAATCACTTGTAGAGGACACAGCTACACTTAAGAACTCGGTCCAAGCGGTGGAGGGTGACGTTGCTAATATTTCCTCCCAATTGCAGGAACATCAGCTATTACTGAACCAACACTCTAACACCTTCCAACTCATTTTTGATATGATGGAAGACTCTGAAAACCTCCACAGGAGTAATAATATTAGGCTGCGGGGTCTCCCAGAGTCTTTGGCCTCCCGTGATTTGATGTCGGCCCTCCAACGTATTTTCAACTCATGATTAGATAAGCCTCCAGATGACTATACAGAAATGGACAGAGCCCATAGGTCTCTGGGACCTAGAAATCCTGATCCATCCCGTCCTAGAGACGTTATCTGCCGTATACATTTTTTCAAATTAAAGGAGGATATAATGCGCAGAGCTAGAGAGTCAGAGTCCATTGAGTTTAACGGGACAGCAATACACCTTCTGGCAGATCTTTCCCGACTCACACTAGCGAAAAGAAGGGAATTGAGGCCCTTGCTGGAGGTTCTACGGGACAGAAACATCACGTACTCATGGGCCATCCATTCCAGCTGCAAGTGCGAAGGGAGGAAGGATTGGTTGCATTACGAACACCTGCCGACATACCGGAGTTCTGCGGGGCCTTGAATATCCTGACTGTGGAGATACTAGAATGGCCGCAATTACCCTCCTTCTTTTACAGGGGTCCTAGAGGAGACTGGCATCCCCAATCCGGAGGAGAAAAGAAACAGAGACGCGGCTCGGGTCGCCGGGCTGATACCTCTAATGACTGCACTTGAGACTGGTTTCTCATCCTTACCCATACCTCTTGGGGCCTGGGAACCGTACCTAACAAAACCTACAGTGGTCTATTCCTGATAAGAGGGCTAACTTCTACACTTTACTGCCTAACCTTACCTTACGAGGACTCCTACTACGGGATCCTATACCTTTTTTGATTTTTAAAATTGGTTGTATAATTACCAAACTGTTATAATACATATATAGTATGCAGTTGTAAGCAGAGGGTGGGACCTTCATGGTGACGGAGGCCTGTACCAGTCAGTCCCCGTTATAGGGTGTGTCTTAGACACTACGTTCAGAATTTTTTCTGATTGTTTTTTCTTCTCTGACACTCGGGCTTAGCGACCCCGAGGTCATCTGGGCAATACCCAGTATCATTTGTCCTTTCTATATCTCTTCTTTCTTTCTTCCTCTTTAATTCCTTTAACTCTCTTTCTTTTTAGTTGTTTCCCATATCTCTCTTCTCTCCTCTCCTCTGTACTCCCCCTTCTTTCCCTACATCCCTTTATCCCTCACCCATAGTTCTGTTATTCACTAATAAGCATCGATGGCAACCCTAAAAATATACTCCCTAAACGTTAGGGGCTTTAACAGTCCCGAAAAACGCTCACAGATACTGTATCATATGCACAAGAAGCGCGCGCACATCCTGCTCTTACAGGAGACGCACTTCCGGGCGGACCATGTCCCCGCTCTCAAAAACAGGTTCTACACCCGCTAGTACCATAGTACCAATCCAGATGCAAAGTCTAAGGGGGTAAGCATAGCCCTACATAAGTCTCTAGGGGCTGAGGTTTTGGGTCATAGGACCGACCCTCGTGGCAGATTCTTGTTTTTAAAACTACGTATTGCAAATGAGATTCTCACTATTGCCAATGTTTACCTCCCCAATCAAAACCAAGCGCGGACCTGCAGGACCTACCTTCACTCACTCTCCACTTTTACGGAAGGCTCAAGGGTGCTCGGGGGTTATTTCAACCTTCTCTTGGACCATGGTATGCATTCCTCCTCAGGTAAGACTTCTATACTGGCCTCCCACCTGGAGAGCTTGAGAGTGTTAAAGACGACATCATAGGTACTATCAAGATGCTTGGGAAAAAAAGGTGTACAACAGTCCGCGCTGCCAGGATTACTCACTTCAAAGAATACACGAGTAGGTGATGTTTAACCAGATCCTTCTTTATTCCTTCTTTATTTATGGAGAATAAAGAAGGATCTGGTTAAACATCACCTACTCGTGTATTCTTTGAAGTGAGTAATCCTGGCAGCGCGGACTGTTGTACACCTTTTTTTCCCAAGCATCTTGATGCATCTCCATGTGTGAGTGGCCGGTGGCAGTCCAGCAGCAGCCATCAGGACGTTATTATTAACAAGCCTTCAAACCAGTTGTGGGTCTCACAACTGGAATAGGTGAGTGGATTCTATTTCTCACCATTTTACAAACAAGTGTCTAGTGATAAGGGCACTATTGCGCCTCTTGTTCCCCCCTCTTTTTATCATAGGTACTATGTAGCTTCCGCCATATTGTATCTAAAGAAGCCATATTATCAGTTATCATGTCTATTCTGACTTATTAGCTATGTAATAGTTTGTTCAGTGAAGAGGAGCACAGCTAAGCACATTCTTGTATTTGTCCTTGTTTTTTAGATAAGACCACCAAGCCATATGTAAGCCAGAGTGTACAAGTTCTTATTTTCTGTAACTCTCTTAAAGGTCACTAATTAATCATCTCAAAACTGTCTATACTGCATATTCATCATATTTGTCATTGTATGATGTAACCTATTTTTTTCTAAACATCTGTAACGTATATAAGCTGATACAAACAATAAACGAGAGCTATTCATTTGAAGACCGAGTCTGTGTCATCAATTGAGTTATAGCCATTACCAGGTATACCTGTGTAGAGGTCTTTATCAGATCAGTCTACTCTGGTTAGGTGTTTTTAATACATCTTTCACAAGTGGATGTCTGGCGACTATCTCATCCGACAGACCGAGATTATACTTTTTATTCGCATGTGCACAATTCACATAGTCAAATAGACTTTTTCTTAATTAGCCATAAGCTAATGTCCGCAGACCCGGTATCTTGGATAGATCCCATGATATGGTCGGACCATTCCCCGGTGGGCCTGTCTTTGTGTCTTCCGGGCCTGTCTCCGACTGAGTGGACCTGGACTCTTAACCCGGAGTTCCTTCGGAGACAGGACTGCCAGTCAGCTGTTCGCACAGCAATTTCTGACTTCTTGGAATTTCATAAACACAACTCCACTGCACTACCGTTCCAACAGCAAGCGCTTAAGGGAGTAATTAGAGGAGTGCTGATCCAACTAGGTGCTAGACTAAAGAGGGAACGAGCAGCAGATATCTCAAATTTAATAACTACCCTACAAAATTTAGAAGGTCTACATAAACGATCTAGAGACCCTAAGATACTGGCTGATATTCTGAAGACCAGGATGGCTCTGAGCTCTCTCATTGATTCAGCCTAAGCCAGGCAGCGGGACCGATTGCGTAAGTGCCTTTATGAATTCTCGGACAAACCAAGTAAGGCTCTGGCTAGGTTTCTACACCCCCGTATCCCAACTACATACATCCCCTCTATCCACTCAAAATCTGGCAAGTTGGTGCATGATCCTGCAGGAATTGCGGACACTTTTAAAACTTACTATGACTCCCTTTATAATTTAAGAGGTCCATTATCAGACATGTCGTAACCTGACTTCCAGAAACGGGTAGATAAATATATCTCCGACACCCCACTCCCATCTATTCCCATTGAGGAGGCCTCAGCCTTGGAGTCCCCCTTCACTAGTCAAGAAATTAATGATACCATTAAGTCTCTAGCTAATGGAAGGAGCCCGGGCCCAGACGGATTCCCGGCAAACTTCTATAAAATATTTGCCCCGACTTTAGCCCCATTTCTAACCTCACTGTTTAATGCCGTCTCAGATGATTGCCCTTTCGCTCCCCAAACTTTAGCCGCCACAATAACAGTTATTCCCAAGCCCGGCAAGGACCCTCTGTTGTGCTCTAATTATCGCCTTATCTCGCTGATCAATGTGGATGTGAAAATACTAGCAAAAATATTGGCCAGCAGATTAGGGCCATTATTACCGAACTCCGTCCATGGCGACCAAACAGGTTTCATACAGTGAAGGGAGGCAAGAGACAACACTATCAAAATCCTGCTCCTTACCTCATTTGTATGCAAGAAGGGAGTCCTAGCATGTCTCTTATCCATTGATGCGGAGAAGGCGTTTGATCGTCTCGGATGGACCTTCTTGTTCTCATCCTTGAAACAACTGGGCTTGGGAGCGAACATCATGAAAAAAATAAGTGCCCTCTATCGAGGTCCCACGGCACAACTGAGAGTCAATGGCACTCTTTCTTCCCCTATAATGATTTCCAATGGCACAAGGCAAGGGTGCCCCCTCTTGCCTTTGTTATCTATTATATAATTGCCGTAGCTGACTTCCGTCTGACCAGCGCTACTTCCTGTTCGCGTAGCTCGGAACTTTGTCCAGGACTTTCTCCAGGACTCTGTCCGGGCACACGAAGCAATGGCCGCAAAGCGGCCATTGCGAGCAGTAAACGAGCGAATGACGACCCACCACCACCACCACCACCACCACCACGCTGGCAGGCTCCCATCACTTACCCACTGGGGACGGATCACTTCCAGCACCTCCTCAAGTGCTCTGCACTTCTGAATTCCATCGTCCTCTCCTCACTCAGACACCTGGCAGGTTCCTATCCAGCCTGCTCACTCACAGCTGTTTTACTCAGCTCATGAAAACCCTTCAGCTGTTAACCCCCTGTACATCGGACAGGTTTCACACACCACACACAATCACGAAAACCGGCCCATGTGAACACAGACCTGCATTGATAATCCGTGTGATGCACCCGGCCAGGGGCCACATCACCACACCTCACTTTCTCCGCACAGCAAAGCACTCATCCCCACAGGCTCAGCCGCTCATTAGGCTCATGAATGTATCGCATCTTCAGCACTCACACTCAGCTGTTTTACTCAGCTCATGAAAACCCTTCAGCTGTTAACCCCCTGTACATCGGACAGGTTTCACACACCACACACAATCACGAAAACCGGCCCATGTGAACACAGACCTGCATTGATAACCCGTGTGATGCACCCGGCCAGGAGCCACATCACCACACCTCACTTTCTCCGCACTTCACTCACATACTCCGCTATACGTACCACCGGCCCTGCATCACCGACATGTCGCCGCCCCCCAACTACTCGATCAAATATCGCGTCCAAAAAGTCTCGCCAAACTTCCCGGACGCCATATTGGATCCAGTCGTCCGCGGGCGCCGACATGTCAACTCAGGATCCAGCCGACAGGGAAGACGTAGGGTCGGTGCTAACTATAGCGAAGTGTCTGTGTGTATGTATGTATGTGTGTGCTGACCACTCTGCCCACAGCGCTGCACTCAGCACTCTGCCCACGCCACTGTGCTCACCAATCTCACCGCACTCACTGCTAACCACTGAGCCACCGCACTCACTGTTAACCACTGAGCCACCGCACTCGCTGCTAACCACTGAGCCACCGCACTCACTGCTAACCACTGAGCCACCCCACTCACTGCTAACCACTGAGCCACCTGTATACACACAATTCATTTCACCCCACTCCCCTAATTATTAGTAAATATACTATATATGGATTCTAGACTACCCGATTCTTTCGAATCGGCCCGCCATCTATATATATATGTGATTATATAGGAATTATCAGTATTATGTATGTGATTATGTATAAATTAGTGAGTCGCGCCTATTCTGCAAGGACTCGCAACGGCCGCTTGGCGGCCATTGCGAGTGAGGCTTTGCGAATCAGTGGCGCCGGCAATGCTTCACCCATGCCCACACCCGCGCCCACGCCCACAACGACAGAAACAGCGCCGAAATTTACGGAAGTGCGTTAGGGAAATTATATATTACATACTGATAATCTATTATATAATTGCTGTAGCGACTTCCCTCGCACACGCCGCTACCTCCGTGGCTTTGTTCGTGGACGCGCATCGCCCACGCGACTCACTCGCAATGCCCGCGAAGGGGGCGTTGCGAGTTGTTGCAGCAGCCCGAGCAATGCCCTATACACAGATTCTAGAATCCCGATGCAATCGCATCGGGCTCACAGCTAGTATGTAATAACCATGGAGCACTGAGCAAATGCGCTGAGGAGATCGAGTGATATCAGAGGAATACAAATTAGGGACCAGTAATTTAAATTATCCCTTTATGCAGGCGACTTGCTGCTATACATCTCCAATCCTACAATAGCTTTCCCTGTACAAGTCCAGGAGTTTCAGAGGTTTGCAGAGGTCTCCAACTGTAAGGTCAGTTATTCTAAAACGGAGGCCTTTAACTTAACCCTCCCCGACGAAATGGTCCATAGACTCCAGTCATCCTTTACTTTTAGGTGGGAAGATAGAGCATTGAAGTATCTTGGAACATATATTTCTCGAGACCCAGACGACCTGTTCTCCCTAAACTATATCCCATTGTTAAATAGAACGCTAAAGGACTTGAAACAATACAACTCTCATGGTTTGGTCGCATTAACGCGATTACAATGGATGTATTGCCACGTTTTATCTACCTATACCAAACCATCCCCATCTTTGTTCCGGACTATTTCTTTCGACGACTGCATTCAGCTATACGTAGCTTTGTGTGGGGCACGAGACGGCGTCACTTGCGCTTTTCTGTCCTCACTAGCCCAAAGTCAAGGGGAGGTTCAGGTTTGCCGGATTTTCAGCGGTATTATCGGTCGGTCCTTCTGTCTAGAATTGTGGACTGGAAATATAACCTAGCCAATAAACAATGGTTATTAACAGAGGATCTCCTCTCACCCCTTCCTCTCTGCTACCTTGGATCAGTGCTTCTCATAGACCTCCATTATCGGATTTCCCTCCTCTAACACAGTCTTTTCTCAGATTCTGGGAATCATGCAGAGGTAGGTTGAAATTAACTAATAATCCTAGTGCTCTACGTCCTCTTTTCAGCAACATTGACTTCCCACCTGCAATGGATAGGCGCAGTTTTCTCTGTTGGAGAGAATCAGATAGACCTACTATTAGTCAGCTTGCATCTTTGTTCTCGAGCTACTCTACAGTGGGGGCCATGCGAAGAGGAATGGAGATGGATTCTCTATCTTGGATGGAGTTCTCCCAATTAAAAACTTACCTTGCCTCTTTAAGATCCGAGCCCCCCACTACCCTGGAGCTCCTACTAGGTTCCACTGAGGACCCTCCTCATTTAGTGTCTTTAATGTGTAATATACTGACTGAGGTGGTCACAATGGAACCACCTCCTTTTATAGAGGCTTGGCAGAGAGATTTACAGATCACCTTCTCCGCTCTAGACCTCCAAAAGATTTTCACCTTGACTCATAGGCTCTCAGTATCCTGTGCGTCTCAGGAGAAAAACTATAAGATATTAACCAGGTGGTACAGGTGTCCGGACTTCCTTCATAGGATATATCTTGCCGTTCCAGACTTGTGCTGGAGATGTGGTAAAGAAGTAGGCATGCTACTACATATTTGGTGGTCCTGCAGGCCCTTGCAACAATTTTGGCGGAAGGTCTTTGCAATATTCAGTGCTGTCGCGGGGGTGACCCGGGATCCATTGCCTCAAGTGGCGCTCCTCTCACTAATCCCGGGCTCGCTCGCAGCGACTAAAAATGGTCTATTCCGATTTTGTCTAATAGCTGCCAGAACAGTAATCCCTAGACACTGGAGATCAACGGAAACTGTGGCACCCTGGTTAGGGCACCACAGGAACTCTTGGGACATGGATGGAAAGTACACAGCAAGCAGATCCCACTGACAAACAACACCTTTCACCCAGACCTGTAGGGGGAGCTCCACTGGTTGCCTTAAGCCAGTTCCCCCTATAAATACGGGTCCTGGAGGGAGAAACACCAGAGTGTGCAGTCACTAGAGAACTGTAAACAGCTGAGTGAGCTGATCTGGTACTGGAGCCACGCTAGGCCCATACCAGAGCCACCTGGAAAGTGGTAGACCCTTAGAATAGGGGTCACAGGAACAGGAGAGAAGCAAGTACTAAATAGGGGCAGAGGAGTCATCCCGACTCACCCTAACAGTGTTCCGGTCACTGGGTCCGAGCTACAAGGACACAGTTCAGACTTTGTAGAGAAACCAGCACCACCAAAAGGGGGTCTAGCTCCCCGGACACCCGAAGCACCACCAAATGAGAGCCCGGAGTCGATAGCTCGACAGGAATCCTTTAGAGTTCCCTCAGTGCAGCAAATCCGGGTGTGAAGAGACACACAGAAAGTGCAGAACGGCCTGGTTGGGTTTCATGCCTGCCAGCCTCCAGCAGTACAGAGTATACTAGGAAGCCTACAACACTGCTTGCTGTGGAAACTGCAGAAGTCTTTACCTCATCTCGGGTCGAGTGTACCCGTCAACATCAGTAAAGGTACCCAAAAGGCTTTATGTGTGCGTGTCCCTCCTTCCAGTCGCACTACACCGGCCGCGCTACCCTATTCCCTACAACTCTACTAACTGCCCCGGGGAACCCCCGCTCGCCCTGTAGGGAGCGGTTCCATCTAGCTGCCGCACATCACCCCGGAGGTCTGGGCAGCGCCGGTGCCATCACCGGACACCTACAGGTGGCGTCACGAAACAAACTTTATTTTATACCTAACCGTGCATTGACCACCGGGCCCTTACAGCCTCAGGCACCGAACCGTGACCGCAGCCAGCGCCTGAGACCTGAGAACCCGGCAACGGTGAGTCAATTTGGCGTCCACGAACAGGATACGAACAGACCCGTTTCTTAATGGGTATTGTGTGCTATTTAATGACTGTGATTGTTGAACTGTAAATTTGAATCGCCATTGCTGCGTGGAGAGCGGGAAAAGAAGGGGCGTTACTGTGCAAGGAGCGTGAAGATAGACCCCGCCCCACGCTCCGACGAGTTCCGCCGAACGCAGCAGGAACCGGAAACTCCCGTGGTGCCTCACTCCCCACCGCTGGGCCGACAACTTCCGTTAGTTTGAAAGAGACTGTCCGCAATTAACTAAGGGGGAGCGAGGATGAGTAACCCGGATCCCAGCAACGCGGTACCCCGGCAAGTAAACCAACCGGTTGCCCCACCGGGGCCCCAGAACACACAGCCCCTGGTTGTTCAACCACCCGGCGGTGCCATGCTGCCACCGCTGCCCGCACCGGCGGCCCCGATAATGCCGATGTCTCTGCCGTACGTCCCGAATGCAGCCTAGTTACCCAAGTACAGGGGCAAGCCCGGCACCCTAGATGCGTTCCAGAGGAAGATATGCACAGTGCTGGATATGTACGCGATGACCGGTAAGCAGAGAGCGTCAGTAGTAATAGGAAAGTTAACAGAAGCAGCAGAGCTGGAAACCCGAAACTGGTCTGTAGAAGATCAGGAGTCTGTTGAACAGATATTCATAAAGTTAAAGCGAGTCTTTGAGCATCATACTGAATCTGAGTTAAGACTGTTATTCTATCATTGCAAACAAGGGGCACAGGAGAGTGTCCTGGACTATTCACTGCGCCTGCTAGAGGCACTGAGACTGTTAAAACAGGCCAATCCCGGTGGCGTTAGGGTACCTTTACACGCGGCTACATTTCTAGGGTGGCTACAGGTAACTTACTGGTTGCAAAGAAATCATGGAGAGATTATTCCATTTGTACACAGCAACAAGATAGAACCTTGTCTCCATGATTTCACTGCAACCAGTAAGTTACCTGTAGCCACCCTAGAAATGTAGCCGCGTGTAAAGGTACCCTTAGAGATGAAGATAAAACGCTGATTGAACAAGTTGTTATCGGCCTCAAATTACCTGATGATAGAAAACAAGCGCGCTGGTGGGCTCTGCAAAACCCTGATGCAGAGTTTGCTACGTTAAAAGACTTAACAGTTCGGGGACAGCAGCTCCCTGCAGTACCAGACTTAACCCCACAGCCGCAGTGGACAAAAACCCCTTCCGTGCCGGAAACATCTTCTTCACCCCCTGCAGCTCAATCCAGTGCACAGACTGTGACATCCGACCGGTTTGACAAACTGTGCGCCGATGTGTAGCAGCTGACCAAAGAGGTGGCAAGGCTCCGAGGTACAAGAAGATCCAAGACAGAAGTAAGGCCATCAGACAAGATCCAGCTCGCTGACAGCCCCGACGACGTTCCGTGGATGAAGAGGAGGACAACGCCGCTGCGAGGGAGACTAACAGATCATTACAGCGCTGACGGACATCCCATCTGTTGCAAGTGCGACAAAGAAGGACATGTGTACCGCTCCTTTCCTTTAAACACGCAGCCCCTGGGAGAGGAGGGCCAACCCCAGAAGTAGACAGTCCAGGCCCGACCAACTGGGAGAACAAGTACGTAGGAGATCGTCCGTACTTGTCCATCATCATCGATGGCTCCGCTACCACCGCATTGATAGACACCGGATCCCAGGTGACGACCATCCCGAGTATCCTTTACAAACGGTTCTGGTCCAACATCAGACTAGAACCCCCAAACCCTGACTTGAAAATTGAAGCAACCAATGGGATGCTAGTTACAATAGAAGGGCAGTGGGAGGCTACAGTAAAGGTGGGGAGGGTACAGCTAAAGAACCAGGGCATCATAGTGGTTCAGGACAAACCACATGAGCGGGATCCACATGTGATACTGGGTACCAATGTAATGGTTAGATGCCTAGATGAAGTGTTGTTTTTGCTCCAACAGAGTGCTGATACCGCAAAGCCCAGCAAGCGAAGAGCTCTGCAGAGGAAGATCCGAGCTCTGGTGTATCAACAACAGGTAAAAATGTCAAATGGTGAAATTGGCAGTGTACGGGTGACAGATCCAATTCCAATTGTAGTACCACCACGAAGTGAAATGATGATCTGGTGTCGGGCAGCAGTAAGCCTCAGAGGGCAGGACTACCAGGCAGTAGTGGAGCCAGTAATGTCTGACAGTAGCACTACACTCCTGACAGCCAGGGGGGTGGTTGATGTAAGAAGAGGAAGGGTCCCTGTACGTGTACTAAACTATGGAGATGACGAAGTAAAATTGCCAAGGTATTCCACCATTGCAAAATTGTACCATGTTGATAGCAATGCAATACATTAAGTAAAATCATTTTCACAGACAGTGACAGATGAACCCCCTCACTCCAAAGGTCAGCTAGAGACATGGTGAATCCAGAAAAGAGTGAAAAAAGAGCTGGGATTAAATGCCGCGCTGACCACAAAGATAAAACACAGAGTAAATCACACACTCTGTTTATTTTGCCTACACGTGTTTCATGGCTCATAGCCACTTCCTCAGGGCTGAGTGATCCCAGTTCTTTTTTCACTCTTTTCTGGATTCTTCAGTTCTCAGCTGGGAGCCTGCAGCGACCTCCTGTGTGCTTTTATTGTAGTTGTGACACTCACAACTACATCAGGTGAGTTTAACCATTTGGGGTCTGAGGGACCCGTATAATAGCAATACTACTCTATGTGCGCTTCCTTTCTCTTTTAATTTATAGAGACATGGTGTCAGCAGCTCAGCGTAGGAACTGACAACACACCTTCTCACCAGAAAAATGGAGTTTATCGGGTAGGTCGAGAGTATGAACAGGTGTTTAGCAAACATCCGCTTGATTTTGGGAGAATTAAAGGGGCACAACATCATATACCCACAGGTGACCATGCACCCATCAAAGAGAGTTACAGGCCTATACCACCAGCACACTACCAAAAAGCAAAAGAGATGCTACAGGACATGAAGAATGCAGGGGTCATTAGAGACAGTTGTAGTCCCTGGGTAGCACCACTGGTCCTGATTAAAAAGAAAGACGGTAGTATGAGAATGTGCGTAGACTATAGGCAGATCAATAGAGTAACACACAAGGATGCATACTCGTTACCTCGCATAGAAGAGTCACTAGCTGCACTTAAGTCTGCCAATTACTTCTCCACATTAGATCTTACTAGTGGGTACTGGCAGGTCTCCGTTGCAGAAGAAGATCGTGAGAAGACAGCCTTCACGACGCCGATGGGGTTATGCGAGTTCAACAGTATGCCATTCGGGTTATGCAACGCACCAGGAACATTCCAGTGGCTGATGGAGTGTTGCCTACGCCACAGAAACTTTGAGACTGTACTGCTGTACCTGGACGATGTCATAGTATACTCTCAGACCTATGAAGATCACCTACAACATCTGAGTGAAATGTTTGAGCCATTGTCCAAATATGGTATGAAGCTGAAACCGTCCAAATGTTGACTCACCGTAGCCGGGGGGTACACGTCTCGGGCTGTCGCTGCTCCCTGTCACGGTTCTGCGCCCGATGCTGTGAGGGCCCGGTGGTCCAGATCAATAGGGGATGGCTGAACAGTAAAGGATTTAGCAGTCTTGTCGTGACGCCACCTGCGGGTGTTCCGGTGATCTCACCGGCGCTGCTCGGCCTCCGGGGGGATGTATGGCAGCAAGATGGAACGCTCCCCACAGGATGAGCGGGAGTCCCCGGGGCCTGGAGCTGCACTTGATGGTGTATGGCAACTCGTAGTACTGCTGTCGGGTTCAGGAATAATGCACAGACACATCAAAGTCTTTTGTGTACCTTTACTGTTGTCAACAGGTACACTCGGACCGGGTGATGAGGTTGTTGTTCCTGGAGTTTCCACAGCAAGCAGTGTGTAGGCTTCCTTTCTCTTATACTCTGGATGGGTCGGGGAGGATATAGAATCTTGCCGGACCGGGTAGTATGTTCAGTGTAACGTGTTTCACCTGGGTTAACTGCACTGAGGGCACTGTTAAAGGGGGTCAGCTAGCTAGGCCTCTTCCCTGAGCTCTCGTCTGTGGGTGCTTCCAAGTGTACAGGGGGCTAAACTCCCTGGTTGCAATGCTGGTTTCTCTGTGACTGGCATGGTAGCTTTCACAGCTCGGTTCCAGTAACCGGTTGGTGAGGGAGAGTTAAGATAACTCTGTTGTTCCCGAGAGGTGCTCTTCTCCTTTCCTCTGACCCCAGTTGCAAGGGTCTCTCACGTGCTAGGTGGACAGGTTTGGGCCTATTTAGTTCAGGGACCAGTATTACACCCTCCTGCAGCTCTCCTAGCATCTGCACACTCTCATGTTTCTCTCTCCAGGACCCTATTTATAGGGGGAACTGGCACAAAATGACCAGTGAAGCTCCCCCTAGAGGCCTGGGGTGAAACAGGTGTTCTAAGGTGTTGTTAGATGTTTTGTTTGTTTGTGAGTGATGCTTGCTGTTTCCACTCCATTTGTGTACCAAGGGTTCTGTGGTGCCCAACAGGGTGCCAGGGTGCCACATTCCCCATTAGTTAACTTCTGTTAATTACACTGCACAATTGGGAATATGCATGCTCCCAACGCAGCTATTTGATGCAGTATTGTGCTGGGATTGTGTATTGCACTCTATAGCTCGCCATTGTTTATCGCGCTCTATAGCTCGCCATTGTTTATCACGCTCTTATTGTGCTCTAATTGCATTCTTATCGTGCTCTATAGCTCGCCATTGTTTATCGCACTCTATAGCTCACCATTATTTATCGCGCTGTTATCGCGCTCTTATGGAGCTTTATAATTCGCCATCACTCGCCATTGTATATCATGCTCTTATCGTGCTCTATAGCTCGCCATTGTTTATCACGCTCTTATTGTGCTCTAATTGCATTCTTATCGTGCTCTATAGCTCGCCATTGTTTATCGCACTCTATAGCTCACCATTATTTATCGCGCTGTTATCGCGCTCTTATGGAGCTTTATAATTCGCCATCACTCGCCATTGTATATCATGCTCTTATCGTGCTCTATAGCTCGCCATTGTTTATCACGCTCTTATTGTGCTCTAATTGCATTCTTATCGTGCTCTATAGCTCGCCATTGTTTATCGCACTCTATAGCTCACCATTATTTATCGCGCTGTTATCGCGCTCTTATGGAGCTTTATAATTCGCCATCACTCGCCATTGTATATCATGCTCTTATCGTGCTCTATAGCTCGCCATTGTTTATCGCGCTCTATAGCTCGCCATTATTTATCGCTCTGTTATCGCGCTCTTATGGAGCTTTATAATTCGCCATCACTCGCCATTATATATCATGCTCTTATCGTGCTCTGTAGCTCGCCATTGTTTATTGCGCTCTAATTGCACTTTTATCATGCTCTATAGCTCGCCATTGTTTAATGAGCTCTTATTGCACTCTTATTGCACTCTTATAGCGCTCAATAGCTCGCCATTGTTTATCGTGCTCTATAGCTCGCCATTGTTTATCGCACTCTTATGGTGCGGTGCTCTACATCACTTGCCATCACTCGCCATTGTTTATCGTGCTCTTATCGCGCTCTATAGCTCGCCAATGTTTATCACGCTCTTATCACGTTCTATAGCTTGCCATTGTTTAATGTGCTCTTATCGTGCTCTTATCGCACTGTATAGCTTACCATTGTTTATCGTGCTTTTATGGCCTTCTTACGGAGCTCTATAACTCGCCATCACTCGCCATTGTTAACCGTGCTCTTATTGTGCTCTACAGCTCCCCATCACTCGCCATTGTTTATCTCGCTCTTATTGTGCTCTTATCACACTCTGTAGCTCGCCGTTGCTTATTGCTCTCTTACTGTGCTCTTATTGCACTCGTATTGCACTCTTATCGCGCTCAATAGCTCACCATTGTTTAATGCGCTCCTATCGTGCTCTTATGGTGCCCTATAGCTCACCATTGTTTATCGTGCTCTTATGGCGCTCTATATCACTCGCCATTGTTTATAGCGCTCTTATCGCGCACTATAGCTCGCCATTGTTTATCGTGCTGTAAAGCTCGCCATTGTTTATCGCGTTCTATAGATCGCCATTGTTTATCGCGCTGTTATCGCGCTCTTATGGAGCTCTATAATTCACCATCACTCGCCATTGTATATCATGCTCTTATCGCGCTCTATAGCTCGCCATTGTTTATCACGCTCTTATTGTGCTCTAATTTTACTCTTATCGTGCTCTATAGCTCGCTATTGTTTATTGCGCTCTATAGCTCGCCATTGTTTAATGCGCTCCTATCGTGCTCTTATGGCGCCCTATAGCTCGCCATTGTTTATAGCGCTCTTATCGCGCACTATAGCTCGCCATTGTTTATTGTGCTGTAAAGCTCACCATTGTTTATCGTGCTCTATAACTCACCATTACTCGCCATTGCTTATCGTGCTCCATAGCTCGCCATTGTTTATTGCGCTCCTATCGTGCTTTTATCGCGCCTCTATAGCTCACTGTTGTTTATCGTGCTCTTATGGCGCTCTATAACCCACGATCACTCGCCATTGTTTTTATCTTGCTCTATAGCTCGCCATTATTTTATGCGCTCCTATCGTGCTCTTATGGCGCTCTATATTACTTGCCATTTTTTATAGCGCTCTTATCACGCACTATAGCTCGCCATTGTTTATCGTGCTGTAAAGCTTGCCATTGTTTATCACGCTCTTATTGCGCTCTTATCCTGCTCAATAGCTCGCCATTGTTTATTGTGCTCTTATCGCGCTCTATAGCTCGCCATTGTGTATCGCGCTCAATAGCTAGCCATTGTTTTTTGCGCTCTATATCTCGCCATTGTTTATCGCGCTCTATAGCTCACCATTATTTATCACGCTCTTATGGCTATCTATAGCTCACCATTATTTATTGCATTCTTATCGTGCTCTATAGCGCGCCCTTGTTTATTGCGCTCTATAGCTCGCCATCACTTGTTATTGTTCATCATGCTCTTATTGCACTCTTATCGCGCTCTATAGCTCGCTATTGTTTTTTGCGCTCTTATTGCGCTCTTATTGCACTCTTATTATGCTCTTATTGTGCTCTTATTGCACTCTTATTGCGCTCAATATCTCGCCATTGTTTAATGCGCTCCTATCACGCTCCATAGCTCACCATTGTTTATCGTGCTCTTATCGCGCTCTATAGCTCGCCATTGTTTAGTGCGCTCCTGTTGCACTGTAGCTCGCCATTGTTTATCATGCTGTTATCACGCTCTTACGGCGCTCTACATCATTCGCCATTGCTTATCATTCTCTTATTGCGCTCTATAGCTCGCCATTGTTTATCGCGTTCTTATCGTGCTCTATAGCTCGCCATTGTTTATCGCGCTCTTATGGCGCTCTACATCACTTGCCATTGTTTTTCGTGCTCCTATGGCGCTCTACAGCTCGCCATCACTCACCATTGTTTATCACGCTCTTATCGTGTTCTATAGCTTGCCATTGTTTATTGCGCTCTATGGCTCACCATTATTTATCGCGCTCTTATCGAGCTCTTGTGGAGCTCTATAACTCGCCATCACTCACCATTGTTTATCGTGCTCCTCTCGCGCTCTATATCTCACCATTTTTTATTGTGCTCTTATTGCACTGTTATCGTGCTCTATAGCTCGCCATTGTTTATTGCACTCTATAGCTCACCATCACTCGCCATTGTTTATCGCACTCTTATTGCACTCTTTTTGCATTCTTATTTTACTCCTATCGCGCTCAATAGCTCGCCATTGTTTAATTCGCTCCTATCGTGCTCTTATCGCGCTCTATAGCTCGCCATTGTTTATTGCGCTCTATAGCTCGCCATCACTCGCCATTGATTATCGCTCTCTTATTGCACTCTTTTTGCCTTCTTATTGCACTCTTATCGTGCTCTATTGCTTGCCATTGTTTATCACGCTCTTATTATGCTTTATAGCTCGCCATTGTTTATAGCACTCTTATTTCGCTCTTATGGAGCTCTATAACTCACCATCACTCGCCATGGTTTATCGTGCTCCTCTCGCGCTCTATAGCTCGCCATTGTTTATCGCGCTCTATAGCTTGCCATTGTTTATCGTGCTCTATAGCTTGCCATTGTTTATCGCGCTCTATAGCTTGCCATTGTTTATCGCGCTCTATAGCTTGCCATTGTTTATCGCGCTCTATAGCTTGCCATTGTTTATCGCGCTCTATAGCTTGCCATTGTTTATCGCGCTCTATAGCTTGTCATTGTTTATTGAGCTCTATAGCTTGCCATTGTTTATCGCGCTCAATAGCTCACCATTATTTATCGCGCTCTTATCGCGCTCTTACAGAGCTCTATAACTCACCATCACTCGCCATGGTTTATCGTGCTCCTCTCGCGCTCTATATCTCGCCATTGTTTATCGCGCTCTATTGCTTCCAATTGTTTATCACGCCCTATAGCTCGCCATTGTTTATCGCGCTCTATAGCTCATCATTGTTTATCGCGCTCTTATGGCGCTCTACATCACTCTTCATCACTTGCCATTGTTTATCTCGCTCTTATCGCGCTCTATAGCTTGCCATCACTCGCCATTTTTTATCACGCTCTTATGGCGCTCTACAGCTCGCCATCACTCGCTATTGTTTATCGCGCTCTTATCGCGCTCTATATCTTGCCATTGTTTATAGCACTTTTATTGCGCTCTTATCACGCTCTATAGCTCCCCATTGTTTATTGCGCTTTTATTGCACTGTATATGCGCCCTAATTGCGCTCTTATTGCACACTGTAGCTCGCCATTGTTTAATGCGCTCTTATCGTGCTCTTATTGCCCTCTTATTATGCTCTATAGCTCACCATTGTTTATTGCGCTCTTATTGTGCTCTTATTGCACTCTTATCGCCATCCTCAGGAGAATTTGAATATGCACTGGTAGTCGTGGACATATTCTCTAGATGGCCAGAAGCTTTCCCTGTGAAGAACCAATCTGCTAAAACCCCTGCAAAGAAACTCCTCTCAGAGATGGTGTGCAGATATGGGGACCCAGAAATCATAGAGAGTGACCATGGGCCAGCATTCACAGCCAATCTGAACAAAGAGATATGGCAGGCCCTGGGGGCAGAGTTAGCTCTTCATACTCCGTATCATCCCAAAAATTCAGGAAGGGTCGAGAGAGGAAACAGGGTATTAAAGGCACAAATGCTGAAAGCAGCGCAGGAAACGGGGAAGCCGTGGCATGAAAGTCTTCCCCTCGCATTGCTCAGTGTCAGACACACCCCAGCTAGTGCAACTAAGCTATGTTCCTATGAAATTCTGTTTGGAAGTGCCCCCAGACTAGGGTTGTATTTCCCCCAACAGTTGACCCTACAGTATGACAGTTTGACTAAGTTTGTTACCGAATTAACAAAGCATTTGACTAAAATGCATTCTCGAGTTTTTTCCTCTCTCCCAGATCCTCAAAACCTGAAAGGAACCCATCAGATCCAGCCAGGAGATTGGGTTCTCATCAAAAGGTTCAGCAGACGTGCCCTCGAGCCCAGATACGACGGCCCCTTCCAAGTCCTGCTGGTCACCTCCATGGCTGTGAAGGTTGAAGGAAGGCCTACATAGATCCACGCATCCCACTGCAAGAAGGCACCAGATCCAGAAGCCAAAAATGGTTGTTTTGCTTCTTAATCCTGATATACACACACAGTATAAAGCAGGGGGGAGCAGGTCACAAGAGAATATGGGAGATCATACGGGAGGTCATGTTAGTACCACAGCTACAGGGGTCACATATCAGTTTGACTTCTACACCATATATAACTGTTAACTCCTCCCTTAATAAAGGTCTTTGTCATTTAGCTCTTCTTTGACTTGTTTGTCAGCATGGTTCTTACGGTGGCGTGCACACACTTAGACAAAGCATCAATTTGGCGGCAGACAATTAAGATGACAGCCCACCTGGAAGGTGTGGAGGGCATCCATTACACATGCACTGGAAGGACAGGCTACCCTCATGGGCATATGCTGGGTGTGTAGTCGTGTGTTGGCGAGCCAGTATATACTGTTGTTTGTGTGTGCAGATGTGTTGTTTAAACGCCCAAGGTTTGTTCCACAGTATGTGTGTTCATGTGTGTTTGGTGAACAATCCCTGTAGTTAAACTGGTGTCGAGCCCTAGGCTCTGTGGTACTCGGGTATCAGGCTACAAGGGGTTAACGCTCCTGTGTCACGGGGTGTTACCCCTCGGGGGTCTGCCGCCCGTGCCCGCGGCCTGCTGCCCTTACTCCCTCTGCTGGAGCAACACTGCTCCTCTCACTTCCGGTACCACTGCTTCAGCACACGGACCTGTTTCCAATTCAGTTTCTGCTGGAAAGACTGCAGGGAGCTTGCTCCTCCCCTCAGCCAATCACCAGGTCTCTGTGTCCTGCCAATCAGGACGGCCCTGTTCTGATATAAACCTCCTGTTTCCAATCAGTCGGGGCCAGGGCAACTTTCTCCTTAGTGAAGCTGCACTACTGGTCTGTCAGGTCGCTCCTTAATTGGTCTGTTACCTGATCTTTCTGTGTTACCTCCTCCAGATCTCGTTCCTGCCGGCTCCTGGCTGATCACCGTGTTCCTGGATGGTCTCCTGTATCTCTCCAAGCTGATCCCTGTTTCAAGTCTGGCTCCGGATCCCCTGTGTTCCTGGATCCCCTGTGTTCCTGGATCCCCTGTGTTCCTGGATCCCCTGTGTTCCTGATTCCCCGTATTCCTGGTCCCCGTGTTCCCGGTTTCCCGTTTCTTGTTGTATACCCGGTTGCTGTTTTGTTACCACGTTGCCTGGGGTCGGTTGAACACTCGTGTCCGCCTCATTGGCCCCTCCGAGGTTGGTACCGGCGGGACCCCTGTATAGGGGTTAAGCGCTCCGGGGCCTCCTTCGGTGGGTTTCCAGTGCTGCGACCTTGTGGCTCTCCCCAGGGGCGTGGGGTCTTGTGTTGTTGTTAATAAACCTGTTGACTCTACGGTACTTGTCCGCCTCTCTAACCCCCGGTATCAGCATCCGCTTTACGCGGTCCAGTGGGTCCACGTGTGGGGTCCGTCAGTAGGACGTGACACGGGGAGTGGTGTCCGCGCCTGATACCGTGTCTTGGGTGACTTCAGTGGAAGAGGGTATATTTACATGGGATTATATTTACAAGTTGTCGTGACGCCACATGTAGTTTCTGTTGAGGTGTCACCAGCGCTGCCACAGTTCACCCGCAGGTAGGTGTTATCGTGGCTAGTTGGCAAAGTCCTCTACAGGTAGGGCTGGAACTCCAGGGCAGCATTCCTGTATGGGGAACAAGTTCATGAAAGGAAATACAGGCAGAGGCAAAGTCACTTTTCCTCCGGGAACTTTACTGTTAACTTGCATGGGCATCATACAAAGTTCCAAGTTCAGCACTTTAGATGTTACAAGAACAGGTAGCTTAACGGGTGTCAGCAAGTACATGCCAGGTGGTATGGGGGAAGCCTTGGTGTACCTTCTTTAGCTAACCCGTGTGTGTTCTTCCCTTCTTTACAGTTTGGTGTGAAGCCTGGTGACTTTGAATCCAGCCTGGCATACTGTCCTCTCTCACCTTTGCTGTGGTTGCTTAACCGTCTACTGGCTGGCAGCTCGTTCCGTTGGTGGTGCCTGTTAACATTCTTGTGGACTGCTGTGGTGCCCAGGAGACTATTAGACTCCACAAGAAACCGAATTCTCTGGCGTGCTTGTAGCTCCAGCAGTCTGCTGTCTCCGTTGCCCGGTAAGCTGTCTGGGAGAACCTATCAATGGCCCCTCTTTCCCAGACCATCTGCTCTCCTGGAAAGCTCCTTTCTCCTTAAACACTGTATTCTTCTGCCATCTCTCCTCATGGTCCCTCAGCCGAGAGACCTAGTAGCAAATAACAAAAAGGCCCAAGACCAAGAGGCAAAGACCTAACACCTAAGACTTAGAGGCAAAGAACTTTTTCACCCTAGAGGTGAATTTATTCCCTCCTGGCTAACCTCCCACCCTGTATGGTAATGTTGGATTGCTTGAGATGGGTACCACCCACTATCCTAGGGTCCACCTGCAGCTGTAGCATCTGCACCTCTTGTACAGGTGCAGTACCTTTCTGTGAGGCCTGCTTCACAAGTCGCCACACCAGCAGCTGTAATGTGTTTGGGTGTTTGCCTTTCAATGGATGTTGGAAAATGTAGTGTAGGGCTATTATGTTTGACATCATTTTTTTTTTTTTTTGTGTTTCTCAAACTTGATTTTTATTTCCACAGACTGTTTTTCGTATTTCCATGTGCTGCAATGTCTCGTCGGCTTTTAGGGCACGTGGAGGTGGGTGGTTATAATTTTTTTTTTTTTTTTGGCTTGTGCGAATGTTCTGTTGTTTACTTACAGTATTTAATTTGTGATTTTTTTTTTTTTTTTTTTTTTTTTTTTTTTTTTATCATTTAAAGGATGACTCAGGATCGGAATGGAAGCCAGAGGGTGAGGATGTGCTGGTTGCTGGAGAGGATCATGTGAGTATACATCCAGCCTTCAAACATTTTTGCCTTAAGGCATCATCTGTATGTTCTTCGGTTATGACACTGCTCCTTTTTTTTCTGCAGGGGTCAGAGTCATCTGGAGAAAGAGGCTGGGGGTCCATCCCATAGTTGTCGTGCCAAAGCCAGAGGTGCTGGGACCCGTGTAAGTAATGTTAACATAATGTGTTCTTCCCACAGCCAGGGTACTGCCCATGTTCAGTTTCAGAAGGAAATGTGTGGCCCATCATCAGGGCAATTGTCAGTAGATGAAGGCCCACACATTTCCATAGCAACGGGTATTGTAGACTATGTATGTAGTTTATGTTAGTTTATTTTTTGTGAAAGCATAGCGATGCAGGGTTTACTATCAGCCCCAATATAGCTGATTTTTTTTTTTTACGACCGGCCGTTTGCCAGCAACCATCGAAGTGTGGTTGAAAACTGGTGCCATTTTGCCGGTGGACTGTCCCTGTTGTTGAGTGTTCGCTTTAGGCTGGCCAGAACATTCATCGATGTGTGTTTTGCGTAACAGAAAATGACACATAGGTATACAATTATATAGTACCTAACCACACCTGTACCCGTGTAAAGCAGTGATGGAGTCAAGGAAGAGACAGCGGTCATGTTCTGTCAGGAGGAGCCCGGGGGACAGTGGCTGGCTGCATCCAGGATGGGGCGTGGGAAGCCCTCCTGGCCACACCTGGCCGCTGTTCCACAGCTACCTCCTTCCGTACAAAAGTCCTTTACACAGTAGACGGTGGCTCAGTGGTTAGCATAGTTTCTGGTGACTTAGTGGTCAACACAGTATATGACGGTTGAGTGGACAGCACAGTCTATGCTTGTTATCATTATTCCACACATTGATATAGTGTTTTGAAGATGGCTGGGTATTGCCCCTTTGTCATTGTGTGGTTAACAAGTTACACACGGAGGGCAAAAAGCAGACACACGATAAAGTTGTGTCCTCAACTGCGGGCCCAACCTAACTCATCGTGATATAATGTTCAAACACTATGTTGCAAAAAGTGCCAGCCTTCAAAATCATTGCACAATCTTCCTGTTGGAGTGGGACCTGACCCACATCTGTAAACCTTCTGTAATGCAGTCCTGGTCTCATCATTGAAAGTTACATCTATACTAATTGGTTGTCCAATACACACATTAGGTAAATGTATGATGCGCAGTTGTTTTAACGTTGTAATTTAGTTCTTTTTTTTTGGGTTTCTCCACCAGGCTTCCAAAAGGTCTCGCAAGGCCGTTACAGAAGATGTGCTGGATAAGCAACTCCTCATCCAGCTAGTGGAAGCACGGGCTCCTTTGTGGGATCCTCTCACCCACCAGCATAGTAATATGACGCAGAGCATTCAACTGTGGGATGAAGTGTGTGCTGGTGTGGTCCGAGGATGGAGAAGTCTTAATCGGTCAGGCCAAGCTCGTCACTGTAAGTAATTTGATCTTCTTTGTGTGCATTTATTGTTACTTGTGTTCACAGGTATTTCCCTCCTAATTGTGTGACTGATGGCTCATAATGTCACATGGCATGGGAGTCAAGACAGGAAACGGGGTACTCTACACTGGGTCGTGGGGTCGCTTGCTTCATTAGGGATGTCACGTCGGTCGCAAACCGGGCCCTGGTCACAGGCTGACTCACTGAAAGAGGGGTTAGTAACAGAGGATATGGTTAAAGTTTGTGACGCCACCCGGACTTATGTGGCCATTAAGGAACACTGCTGCCTGTATGGCAGATGGGGATGATGACTTGGGGGCAGCCGAGGTGGTAAGCCCTCTCTGGGTAGGGCTGTTGTTTCCTAGGCAGTAGTGGTAGATGGTGCTATTTGTGATGTGATTTTTAGGTGCACAGTCAGTTACTGGGCAGGCAAAAGTTTACCACAGCTTTAAACAGTCATGGTGCTGGATAACATGTTGCTGTCAAAGAGAGAGACTGAGGCACAGGCAGGATTCGACGCGTTGTACTGTTCAAAGTTAACAGAGTACTGTCCATGGAGTCTGCATTGGGGTACGGGGCTCTCCTACCCTGCCAGGTCATTCGCCCTTCTTTTCTGCGCCTTGTGTATTAATGCGGCTCTGCAAACTATTTTCCTGATAAATGTTTCCTTCCGGGTCCTGTTTGGACAGGCTACTCGAGTCCTTTCTGTATAACCTCTACGGGTGTATTTCTGAACTCTCCTGTGTTGCTGGGCCAGATTAAGATCATTCAGTCCTCACTCCTCAGGTTTGCTTTCCAGTATTAAACTAGCGCAGCCACGGATCTGGCGCCCGTACTTGTGCTCCTCTGGGATGAGTGGGTCACTACTCTGTTTCCCCCAAAATGTTCTTCCTCTATGTCTCCTTCCTCAGACCTCTGGCTTTTTGGGCCTGGACGTGTTCATTGAACCCCACAGAAGCTATGGTCTGCTCCTCTCAAATATGCAAACTGACTAACTGTTACTGGCTGTTTATTGTCCACTCAGACCACAATATATAAAGGGAAGCAGCTTTGTGTACCCCTTATGCCTTGGAGGTGCTACTGCAGTGCTGTGTCCTGAGTGTGAGGGTAGTTAACCCTTTAGTGATCTTATCTCAGAAATTAGTTCTTTATTCTAAATTCAAAAATGTGTCTTAAACCCATATAAAATATACTTTATTGAGAAACACACAGGTAACGATTAAAAACCACAGGGTCAGGACAAGATAACCAGAGAAAGGAACGGTTAATAAGACAAGTGGAGGAAGAAACCTAGAGCCAAAATCTCAGCTTAAGATCAAACCGGTTATATACAACATAATGGATAAAGTAAAGCCATAGAACAGAGCAGTTGAAAGAGGAGGAAAGGCAAAAACCATCTGCAGCCGAGGGAAGTGTATATTACATCTATAACACTAACCAAAACAGCAGTTCAGCCTGTTCACTACAAAAGATACCAACAACTAGCTCAAAAGTTCAGAGATCAGGGCACTTACCCATTATGAAGACCGGATTAAAGATCTAGCAGGAATATTGCTCAGAACCCCGACGTTACGTGCCATGCAAGGCACTACATCAGGAGGTGTGTAATACGAAACATGTCGGGGTTCTGAGCCATATTCCTGCTAGATCTTTGATCAATGAACAATAAAGTATATTTTATAGCAAAATCACTTGTGGGATCTCCAGGTTCTCTTTAAACTACTGGGTTTAAGACACATTTTTGAATTTAGAATAAAGAACTCATTTCTGAGGTGTATATATAGTCCTAATATGTAAAAAAGATGGGCTTTCTGTGTTTCCCCTATTCTGTTTTAAAAAAACTTTAGTGATCTTATTGTGGCACTTCACTCTGGGTGTGACACACATGTTTTGCCTTTCATTTTGAGAACCTCCTTTATACATGCATTTGTCAAAATTATACTAACTTGTGTATTCCTCCATTGTTGTGCTTCTGTAATCGCAAATTTCTTCAACAAACCAAACAAACCTTGAGTAATGTTGTGTCACAACCATAATGTGTGATTGTTTAGGGTATGTTACTGAAAATTTTCTTTTACACATGCAGGTGACATTGTGATGTGTAAATGGCGCAACATCCGTGACTGCTTCAGGAAGCATCTAAGAGCAGAGGAGGATTTTTGCAGGGGTCTAAGGACCAAAAAAACACCTTACAAATACTCGGAGAAGCTTGAGTTCCTGCGACCATGCATGTATGCAAGAGGATAAGGAGGATTAATGTATGTTAATATTGAATGCAATTTGTCTAATTCAAGCTAGCAAGTACACTTTTGTACGGCTGGATTAACACTGCAGTTTACTACCTTCTGTGATTACATCCCTTTGTTGGGCAAAAACCTGGACAGGAACTTTCCAAGATGAACTTTATTTTAAACTAGCTGTAGTACCCGGACAAGCCCGGGTTAATAAATAACTGCTGTTAGCTATGACAAAATAGAATTTGAATATGTCATATTAATGACCTGTAGGAACATAGAAGCTGAGCTGTGATTGGTTGCTATAGGCAGCCTAATAAATCTCCAGCCAACAGTAAACCCTCCCCCTGGCCGGGCAGTATATGTTACCTCACACATAATAGACAGCTCATGTGACATCTGCCTTAATTCCCTGTATGGCACATGTGTTGCACATTGGCTGTTTTTAATCAGATGTTTATGTTTGGAAAATAAAGATAGCACATGCATGAGGCGAGCTGTGTGAGGTGATTTGTGCACATCTGTGTCTGTCTGTGTGGTGTGTATGTGTGTGTCCATGTGGGGGGGGGTCTGTATGGTGTGTGTCTGTGTGTGTCTCTTTGTGGTGTGTGTGTGTTTCCCTGTGGGGTGAGTGCATGTGTCCCTGTGGGGGTGTCTGTGTGGTGTGTGTGTGTATCTGTGTTGTGTGTGTGTCCCTGTGGGGTGAGTGCATGTGTCGCTATAGGGTGTGTATGTGTGTGTGTCCCTGTGGGGGGGTGTCTCTGTGTGTTGTGTGTCTCTCTATATGTGTGTGTGTGTGTGTGTGTGTCCCCCTGTGGAGTGAGTGGTGTCCCTATAGGGTGTGTATGTGTCCCTGTGGGGGGGGTGTCTCTGTGTTGTGTGTGTCTCTTTGTGGTGTGTGTGTGTGTCCCTGAGTGGTGAGTGCATGTGTCCATATAGGGTGTGTATGTGTGTGTCCCTGTGGGGGGTCTGTGTGGTGTGTGTGTCTCTTTGTGGTGTGTGTGTCCCTGTGGGGTGAGTGCATGTGTCCCTATAGGGTGGCTGTGTGTGTGTGTGTGTGTGTCCCTGTGGGGGGGTCTGTGTGGTGTGTGTGTCTGTGTTATGTGTGTCTCTTTGTGGTGTGTGTGTGTCCCCTTGGGGGTGTGTGTGTGTCTCTGTGTTGTGTGTAATGAGATATAGAAATTGGTTGCGCCACGCTGCTTTATGTTTTATATCCACCCTCTGTTAAGTCACCGTTACACTCACCTTTTCCTGTTGTGCTGTCCGCACAACAGGGGGGCTCACGTAGTGAGTGCACAGGGTCTCTCTCTGGACGGTGTGGATTTCTTTCCCTTTTTCCTCGGTGTCCGCCTGTGTAATTGCACGTGTGCCGTCACGTGTTTTCCTCTCCTCTGTTAGATTTGTCTTCTCCTCCGGAGCTGCTCCACCGCTCTCCCCATAGGGAGATGGAAATGCAGGCAATGAAATAAAGCGATGTTTGGGTGAGCGCTGGGATATGAAGACAGCTACACTTCAACAAGTATTTTACCTGTAAGTTTATTGTTCAAATCACACTAGGTCCTCTCCCACAACATGTTTCGACGCTCAGGGCGTCTTCCTCAAGTGGATATCAGACCTTACATTTGGTATCCTTATAAATCCTCCATTAACCAATCCCTTGCTTTTAGGTTAAAAATAGCCTTTTTTGTTTTTTTTTTTTAAACTCTTTCCTATCCAAATGTCTAAATGGCTATATAAGCAGTTCTATTTAATGCACAATACGAGCCCTTTTTATTCGATTGCACAACTGCCCGTTCTTTTGTGACAAAAACATAACTATTCATCCAGGAGCACATTAAAAATTCAAGATAGTAAAAACACCACAATATTATTTAACAAAATCCACCTATTAGATACACATAATTATTACACTTAAAAAATTCACATGAAAATTACATATAAAAACTTAATCTAAAAATTTCATATAAAAAAATACATATAAAAAATACATATACAAATTATTAAAACATCATGAAATCTATACAAACGATCTAATCTTAAAAGATGACTTCTGCAAATGGTAATTATGGGTTTATATATTATTCTCTATTGAGAGATTAAGGCCCTCCGGTGCCAATGTACCCATTTTAAAAATCCAATACATTTCTTTCTTATTTAATTTCTCAATCCTATCATGTACTTCCTCACTTATTTGTTCTAGGATTATTAATTTAAGACTGGTGGGATCCCTTTCATGTATCTGATGATAGTGTCTTGAGATGCTGTGATTTAAATACCCCTTTCTGATATTTGATCTGTGCTTACTCAGCCTAGCCTGCATTGTCTGGATCGTTCTACCTATATATTGGAGTTTGCAGGGACACGCCAACATATATATTACAAATTGTGATCTACAATCCATTCTCTGTTTAATTGGGAACGATTCTTCAGTTGTATTGGATGTGAACTTATTACAGAAATACGCAGTTTTGAAAACAGTAAACAGAAGGATAATTTAACTTTTAGGGAAAGATTGGCTCTAAATAAAATAAAAATATAATAATTAAAAAAGCTGACAAAGGGGGAGGGACAGTCATAATGGATCGGGAATGGTATATAAATAGGAGTATTAGGATGTTGGAGGACAAAGAATTCTACATAAAATTGGATAAAAGCCCATTGGAGGAATTATTTCTAAAATATAAACTTCTGATAATAGAAGCTAGGGCGGAAGGAATTTTAAACAAAAAAGAATTTAGATTTCTGAATATAAATAAATATAAAGTCCCCCATTTTTATTTTTTGCCAAAAATCCATAAGAATAAAACAGATCCACCAGGGCGCCCAATTATTTCAGGGATTGAGAGCATGACCAGTAACCTTTCCCATTATGTTGATTTATTTTTACAACAATATAATTTAAAATTAGACTCATATCTTAAGGATTCCTCACATTTGATCAGCTTAATAACAAAACTCCCCAATTAAAAGTTCCCTACTTATCACTTTAGATGTCAGGTCCCTGCATTCAAATATCCCACATCAAAAAGGTATAGGGGTCATCAATCATTTTTTAAGACAGGATAAAAAGATCCTGGTGAAACAGAAAGAATTTATTGGTGCTGGAATTGAATTTATTTTAGAAAATAATGTGTTTTCTTTTGAGGATAAACTGTTTAAACAGATTAAAGGCTGTGCGATGGGCACGAGATTCGCCCCCAGTTATGCTGGATTATATATGGGGGCGCTCGAGTCTCGGTCCATCGCACAGTCTAGTTTGGGTAAAAAACACATAAAATTTTTTAAACGTTTTATTTGATGATTTAATAATTATTTGGACTGGTACCAGGGAGGAAGCAACAGAATTTGTGAATTCATTAAACCTAAATAACTGGGGACTTTTTTTCACTATGAATATCTCAGACAAAAATATACAGTTCCTGGACCTCATGATTACCATCAATGAGGAGGGAGAGATAACCACATCCACTTTTTTCAAAAATGTGGATGTAAATAGTTATCTGGATTTTAATAGTAGCCATCTACCCATCTGGATTAAAAATATACCTTATGGACAGTACCTCAGAAAAAACTGTACAAATGAGATTAAATTCAAACAAGAAGCCTCTATACTAAAGAGAGGGTTTAGAGAGCGAGGATACCCGAGCAGACTCCTAGCGGATGCTTATAATAGAAGTAAAAACCGCACACAGAGTGAGATAATTAAGCAAATGGAATTAAATAAAGAAAGAAAAATGAAAGAAGGGGAGAACGATATTGTAAATTATAGGTGTAATCTAGTAACAACTTTCAACCAATCATATAGGGAAATTTACACAATTTTGGGTAAATACTGGTTTATTTTAAAGGGGGATCCTATCCTCTCAAAAATTATAACAGAAAAAACAGAGATTATTTTTAGAAGAGGGAGAACCCTCCAGGCCTTAATAGCCCCGAACAAAATAAAAAATATGAACATTGGGAGCAAAGAACAACAAACAAAGACCAATGAAAAAATAATAAATGGGTGCTATAAATGCAACTCACGACGATGTGAATGTTGCAATAGCATTGTACATGGATGTAATAAGTTCACATCCAATACAACTGAAGAATCGTTCCCAATTAAACAGAGAATGGATTGTAGATCACAATTTGTAATATATATGTTGGAGTGTCCCTGCAAACTCCAATATATAGGTAGAACGATCCAGACAATGCAGGCTAGGCTGAGTAAGCACAGATCAAATATCAGAAAGGGGTATTTAAATCACAGCATCTCAAGACACTATAATCAGATACATGAAAGGGATCCCACCAGTCTTAAATTAATAATCCTAGAACAAATAAGTGAGATAGTACATGATAGGATTGAGAAATTAAATAAGAAAGAAATGTATTGGATTTTTAAAATGGGTACATTGGCATCGGAGGGCCTTAATCTCTCAATAGAGAATAATATATAAACCCATAATTACCATTTGCAGAAGTCATCTTTTAAGATTAGATCGTTTGTATAGATTTCATGATGTTTTAATAATTTGTATATGTATTTTTTATATGTAATTTTCATGTGAATTTTTTAAGTGTAATAATTATGTGTATCTAATAGGTGGATTTTGTTTAATAATATTGTGGTGTTTTTACTATCTTGAATTTTTAATGTACTCCTGGATGAATAGTTATGTTTTTGTCACAAAAGAACGGGCAGTTGTGCAATAGAATAAAAAGGGCTCGTATTGTGCATTAAATAGAACTGCTTATATAGCCATTTAGACATTTGGATAGGAAAGAGTTAAAAAAAAAAAAAGGCTATTTTTAACCTAAAAGCAAGGGATTGGTTAATGGAGGATTTAGAAGGATACCAAATGTAAGGTCTGATATCCACTTGAGGAAGACGCCCTGAGCGTCGAAACATGTTGTGGGAGAGGACCTAGTGTGATTTGAACAATAAACTTACAGGTAAAATACTTGTTGAAGTGTAGCTGTCTTCATATCCCAGCGCTCACCCAAACATCGCTTTATTTCATTGTCTGTGTTGTGTGTGTCTCTTTGTGGTGTGTGTGTTCGGGTGCGTGATGAGTAGCCAATGTTGGGGCTGCACTTTAGCGACTATACACTTGCTATTACTCTTTGTGTGCGTGTGGTGTGTATACATGTCCCCGTGCGTGGTGAATATCTCATGTTGGGGCCCCACCTTAGTGACTATATGCTGGTATGTGCTGTTAGTCTTTGGCGCTGTCATTAAGCCCCTCTCATTCACAACTGTCAACTGGTAACTGTCACTTTTTCCCCATTATGTAGATAGGGGCAAAATTGTTTGGTGAACTGGAACGCGCAAGGTTAAAATTTCGCCTCACAACACAGCCTATGACGCTCTCGGGGTCCAGACGTGTGACTGTGCAAAATTTTGTGGCTGTAGTTGCGACGGTGTAGATGCCAATCCCGGATATACATACACACATATATACATACACACACACACATACACACATTCAGTTTTATATATTAGATGTTTTCCACCTGCTGTGGGTTCTATTGAAAATCCAGGTTTGGGCTCACAAAGCAAATGGAAGATGATCAGGGGAAAAACGTCTGTGTGAAACCAGCCATACTGCATATGTGGCCTACGCTTTTCATGAAAAACAAAATGGCAGACTTAGCAAAATGCATATATTGAAATTTAAATCTGTGAAAACAATTACAGTAATAAGACGTTTGGTTGAGTTCGTTTTTTTTTTCTTAACTACTCTGCATAAAACAACAAAGTTAAGTGCAAGTGCAGGTAAAATACATAATAAAACAGTGTATTTAGTTGATAGTTTTTTTGCAAAAAAATAATTACAAAAACACGATTCACGTATTCAAGGTAAACCTTATCAAAACTGTCCTATCGTTTGTAATAAAAACATGACCATGTGAAATTATACATAACTAGCTGGGAGCCCGATGCACATGCATCGGGATTCTAGTACGTCGAGTCTCTGACTCGCAATGCCCGCGCAGCGGGCATTGCGAGTCGACTTAGCAGTGCTCGCAATGGCCGCTTCGCGGCCAATGCTTCGCACCTATCCACATGACCACGCCGGCTCGCATTGCGAGTCGACTTAGAACTGCTCGCAATGGCCGCTTAGCGGCCAATGCTTCCAGCGTATCCACATGACCACGCCGGGGGCAAAAAAGCTATTCGCAATTATATAATAGATGAGTAGGGTCAAAACAGGTGCAGTGTCAGAAAAGGACTGAGGGCAAAGACACCTTATTGTGTGCAGGGCTCAAGGGGAGGGGCGGGAGGTTGTCATCTCTTAAAGGCAAGAGACATACTTAGATAAAAAGTAATTACCTATTACAAGTACCGTATATACTCGCGTATAAGCCGAGTTTTTCAGCCCAAAAATTGGGCTGAAAAGTCCCCCCCTCGGCTTATACGCGAGTCACTGTATACTGTATACAATGTATACAGTATACAGTGCCCCTCCCCCCCCCATATCAGTATACAGGCCCCCCCTTGGGTAGTAATCCTGTAAAGGAAGAGATTAGTATACTTATCCCTCCGCTGTCCCGCCGCCGCCATCGCGCTCTTCCGTCTTCATCCAGCGTCTTCCGTCTTCTTCCGGCTTCCTCCGGTGGGCACAGGCAATGACGTCATTGCCTGCGTGACAGAGGAGGAAGCCGGAAGAAGACGGAAGACGCTGGATGAAGATGGAGGAGCGTGATGGCGGCGGCGGGACAGCGGCAGCGGGACAGCGGAGGGATAAGTATACTAATCTCTTCCTTTACAGGATTACTACCCAAGGGGAGGCCTGTATACTGATATGGGGGGCTGCTGCATATACCTCTGGGCTGCATATACCTCTGGGGCTGCTGTATACTACCACTGGGGCTGCTGTATACTACCACTGGGGCTGCTGCTGTATATACCACTGGGTCTGCTGCTGTATATCTGTGCTGGGGTCCACCCTCGGCTTATACACGAGTCAATAGGTTTTCCCAGGTTTTGGGGCAAAAATAGGGGGGTCGGCTTATACACGGGTCGGCTTATACACGAGTATATACGGTAATTTAACCAGGTAACGTGATTTTTACTCCTCTCACCCACAGCACCCAACGTAGACCCCTGCAGCCACCAATTGCAAGAGACCCCCAGCAACCTGAAGCAGTCCCGGAACATGTCAGCGGTGATGACTTGGCCACGTCTGCAGGCTCATCAGAGGATGACCGTACTGGCACAGGCACAGACTCCAGGCAAGATGGGAGCCATGCAGAAGCCGCTCCAACATCTCTTCCCCTATTGGAGCCACCTGACTCTGGTGCACCTTCTCAACCTGCTGTTTGGGTTGGCTGCCAGCGCCAGAGGGGTTCCAATAAGAGTCTTGACCCTGAGGTTGCACATACAGTGCCTACAAGTAGTATTCAACCCCCTGCAGATTTAGGTGGTTTGATAAGATGCAAATAAGTTAGAGCCTTCAAACTGCAAACGAGAGTAGGATTTATTAACAGAAGCATAAATCTTACAAACCAAAAAGTTATGTTGCTCAGTTGAATTTTAATAAATTTTAAACATAAAAGTGTGGGTCAATTATTATTCAACCCCTAGGTTTAATATTTTGTGGAATAACCCTTGTTTGCAATTACAGCTAATAATCGTCTTTTATAAGACCTGATCAGGCCGGCACAGGTCTCTGGAGTTATCTTGGCCCACTCCTCCATGCAGATCTTCTCCAAGTTATCTAGGTTCTTTGGGTGTCTCATCATGTGGACTTTAATCTTGAGCCTTGGTTTTCTTGGCTGTGTGCTTTGGGTCGTTGTCTTGTTGGAAGATGAAATTACGACCCATCTTAAGATCCTTGATGGAGGAGCGGAGGTTCTTGGCCAAAATCTCCAGGTAGGCCGTGCTATCCATCTTCCCATGGATGCGGACCAGATGGCCAGGCCACTTGGCTGAGAAACAGCCCCACAGCATGATGCTGCCACCACTATGCTTGACTGTAGGGATGGTATTCTTGGGGTCGTATGCAGTGCCATCCAGTCTCCAAACGTCACGTGTGTGGTTGGCACCAAAGATCTCGATCTTGGTCTCATCAGACCATAGAACCTTGAACCAGTCTGTCTCAGAGTCCTCCAAGTGATCATGAACAAACTGTAGACGAGCCTTGACATGACGCTTTGAAAGTAAAGGTACCTTACGGGCTCGTCTGGAACGGAGACCATTGCGGTGGAGTACGTTACTTATGGTATTGACTGAAACCAATGTCCCCACTGCCATGAGATCTTCCCGGAGCTCCTTCCTTGTTGTCCTTGGGTTAGCCTTGACTCTTCGGACAAGCCTGGCCTCGGCACGGGAGGAAACTTTCAAAGGCTGTCCAGGCCGTGGAAGGCTAACAGTAGTTCCATAAGCCTTCCACTTCCGGATGATGCTCCCAACAGTGGAGACAGGTAGGCACAACTCTTTGGAAAGGGTTTTGTACCCCTTGCCAGCCTTGTGACCCTCCACGATCTTGTCTCTGATGGCCTTGGAATGCTCCTTTGTCTTTCCCATGTTGACCATGTATGAGTGCTGTTCACAAGTTTGGGGAGGGTGTTAAATAGTCAGAAAAGGCTGACAAAAGAGATAATTAATCCACACATGTGAAGCTCATTGTTCTTTGTGCCTGAACTACTTCTTAATACTTTAGGGGGACCAAACAGAATGCTGGTGGTTTGAGGGGTTGAATAATAATTGACCCACACTTTTATGTTTAAAATTTATTAAAATTCAACTGAGCAACATAACTTTTTGGTTTGTAAGATTTATGCTTCTGTTAATAAATCCTACTCTCGTTTGCAGTTTGAAGGCTCTAACTTATTTGCATCTTATCAAACCACCTAAATCTGCAGGGGGTTGAATACTACTTGTAGGCACTGTAGGTCTCAGACCCATCAGAACATGCATAACGAGCTGGCTCTCAAGATGACAGAGGGCTTGCAGCGTGTCCAAAATGAGCTGATGGATCTGAGATCAAATGTGCAATGTAATTCGAATTTGTATTTCAAAACAGTAAGCAGGGAGATGGAAGAGATGTCTAGTGAGCAGCAGGCTTACATAATACAGTGTTTTCAGGAGGCTGTCCGGAAAGCCAAACTGATGGGTCCCAACATGCAGCTACAGCAACAGACTCGGGCCACCCAACACCCCTCCCACAGTCCTCCTCCAGTTGGCAGCACTGATACATCGTTACGTGATCACACTGAAAGCTGGGTACATGTTCCACTTGTACCAACTGTGGAGTCACGTAGCCTGCTTGAGTCTTTGAGGAGCCAATCTGCCACATTATACATTGCAACATCACATGGCAGCGGGGAGCATTGTTGACATCCAAACAGCTTCCTTTGGAAGAAGACACACCCTTCTAACAGGCTCAATAATCCAAGGAGACAACGTTACACACACCCGGCCAAACCATGGTACTCCAGCAACCCAAGGGTATGTTTATCCCTACTCCCACCAAGTGAGGCAAGGTTCTGGATCACAGTGGCCCTACCAGCCAACACATTCTCGCCAACATGGGCGATTGCGACGGAGTGAATCCAGCCCACTTGGACAGCCAACATATGACTTCACACAAGCAGGTCAACAGTTTGCTTCTTCGGATCAAATTATGCCTTCCTATGGACAAATTCATCAAGAAAAATATTAATAACCTAGTGTTAGGTGCTCAAGTAGGGTTTCCAACCCGTTTAATAATCAAATTAACTTGGCACAAAAATATTGAAAATAGAAGATTTTTATTAAGTAGCTTGTGTGGACAGAATTATAAAGCAAAACGTTTTGGCCTACTGGCCTTCCTCAGTTGCTAAACAAAAGAACAAAGAAAAAACATTTTACATGATCAATATTCATGCTCCATAAAGTAACACTGAATAAAACAAACTATAGATAGAAATTTATACCATTAATTTTTGTCAACATGCTACTTCATTACTGACGATGTTGTCATTCACATAGGCTGTATGGAAGATAAAATAGTCTTGTTCAGACAAGGGGAATTAAACAGACAAGAAATAGACATATTGTATAAGATTCAATATAGGAAAAGAGATTTGGCACAAAGGATCCAATGGTAACACCACCTAAAAGATCTAATTCATATGTATCATGCATTAATATACAACACTCCCCAAGATTATGACGCTTATAGAACCGCACCTTAATGCCAGAGATAACAGTGTACTGAATGCTATATTTCATGTGTATTTATCCTCCTAACCCGGAACTAGGAAGCAGCACATGATCCAGCGTCATAGAGACGCGCATGCGCATGCGTTATGTTATCGGTAACCAGCGTTACCGAGTCATGTGCTCCCGCGTCACAAGCTTGCGGTCATGTGACATCGCGTCATAGAGACGCGTGCGCATGCGTAAAAACAGTATTGCCGGTCATAGTAGTACTGGTCTCAAATTGCAAGACACAGTAACGTAATATAGCATTGATCACTATATCTAACAGGGCTCTATACGGAGAAGGCTAAAGGGAAAGGTAGAGAGACAAGAAAAAGAAAGAAAAGGAAAAAGATATAGATAAAGAAAGGGCAGCCAGTGACAAAAAAGAGAATTTTGTTTACGTACCGTAAATTCTTTTTTCTTTAATCATCAATGGGAGACCCAGACAATGGGGTTTAGGGCACTGCCCTCCGGAGGTCACACTAGGTACTACAAGTTTGTAGACACCGCCTCCTCCGCTTATAAACCCCTACCGCAGGGAACATCCTCAGTTTGGTCCATAAGCTGCGAGGAGGAAATAAACCACACCCGAAACATCGGGAAGAATGCCGTGCACAGACGGTTCAACAACCCGGCAAACACTGTCCCAACAGGGAACAGATCAACTGCAAAACATGCAACGGAACAACTGGGTGGGTGCTGGGTCTCCCATTGATGATTAAAGAAAAAAGAATTTACGGTACGTAAACAAAATTCTCTTTTTTCTGGTCATCATAATGGGAGACCCAGACAATGGGATGTCCTAAAGCAATACCCCAGGGCGGGAAGAGTTCCTCAACAAGACGGATAACACATGGTTCCCTTTAAAGGTGGGCAACCGCCGCCTGGAGAACCCGCCTGCCCAAGTTTGCATCCGCAGAGGCATGGGCATGCACCATATAGTGCTTAGAGAAAGTGTGCAGGCTGGACCAAGTGGCCGCCTGACACACCTGTAGAGCAGACGCTCGATGTCGCAAGGCCCAGGAGGCACCTACAGCTCTGGTAGAGTGAGCCTTCAATCCCACCGGGAGAGGCAAACCAGAAGACCGGTAAGCCTCTTGAATGGAAGCCTTAATCCATCTGGCCAAGGTTGACTTTGATGCCGCGGACCCCTTACAGCGACCTGTCGTAAGAACAAATAAGGAATCCGAACTCCTGAAGGAGGCGGTCCTGGACACATAAATGCGTACAGCTCTCACGAGATCCAGAGTATGGAGGTCGCGCTCCACCTGATGGACGGGAGCGGGGCAAAATGATGGGAGAACAATCTCCTGGTTCAGGTGAAAAGTTGATACCACCTTCGGCAAGAATTCTGGCCGTGGGCGCAACACCACCTTGTCTTGGTGAACCACCAGAAAGGGTGACTTGCACGATAGTGCAGCCAATTCTGAGACCCTCCTCAGAGACGTAATCGCCACCAGAAAGGCCACTTTCTGGGACAGACGAGATAGAGAAACATCTCTCAGTGGCTCAAACGGCGGTTTCTGTAATGCCGCCAGGACCATGTTAAGGTCCCAAGGGTCCAGAGGTCTCTTGTAGGGCGGAACCATCCGCGACACCCCCTGCAGAAATTGACGGACCTTCGGGAGGAGCGCCAATCGCCTGTCAAACAGCACTGACAATGCTGATACTTGACCTTTCAAAGAGCCAAGGGATAATCCCAACTCCAAACCCGACTGTAGAAAAGCCAACAACGTTGGGATGGACAAGGGCCACGGAGACCGTCCGCCAGAGGCACACCAGGTAAAAAAGATTTTCCACGTCCTGTGGTACATCTTCCTGGAAACGGGCTTCCTAGCCCGATTCATAGTGGCAACCACTGTAGGGGAGAAACCCCTGGATGTCAGCAGCCAGGCCTCAAGAGCCATGCAGTCAATCTGAGGGCCCTGGAATTGAGGTGGAAGAATGGGCCTTGCGCGAGAAGATCTGCGCGTTCTGGAAGAGCCCACCTGTGTCCGCCTGACATTTGCCACAGGTCCGGGTACCAGGACCTCCTGGGCCAATCTGGAGCCACTAGAATGGCTACCCTGCACTCCGACCTGATCTTCCACAGCACCCTGGGAATCAGAGCTAGAGGAGGGAACACATACGGCAGATGGAATCTGGACCAAGTCAAGATCAGAGCGTCCGCTCCCAGAGACTGGGGATCCCATGACCTCGCCATGTATTGCGGCACCTGATGATTCAGCCGAGAGGCCATCAGATCCACGTCCGGCGTGCCCCATCTGCTGCAGATTTCTCTGAAGACGTCCGGATGAAGAGACCACTCTCCGGCGTCCATCCCCTGCCGGCTCAGATAGTCGGCCTCCCAGTTTTCGACCCCTGGGATGTGAACTGCGGAGATCAGGCAGTTGTTGTTCTCCGCCCAGGATAGGATGCGGTGAACTTCGGCCAGAGCCTCTGCGCTCCTGGTTCCTCCTTGATGATTTATATAAGCGACGGCCGTCGCATTGTCGGACTGAACCCGAATGGGTTGTCCTGAGAGGAATCTCTGAAACGCCAGGAGCGCCAGATAGACCGCCTTGATCTCCAGCACGTTGATCTGCAACGCCGACTCCGACTGAGTCCAGAGGCCTTGGGCCCTGTGGTGTAAGAACACCGCCCCCCAGCCCTTCAGACTGGCGTCGGTGGTCACCACTAACCATGACGGTTTGATGAAGGACCGGCCCCGAGACAAGTGATGTGGCTGTAGCCACCACTGCAGGGAATCTCTGGTCGGTTGGGAAAGGGTCACCAGCCGATTCAGGGAGATCGTCCTTTTGTCCCACCTGCGGAGAATCTCCAGCTGGAGAGGACGGAGGCGAAATTGTGCGAAAGGCACCGCCTCGATTGCCGCCACCATGCGCCCCACCAGCTTCATCAACCCCCGTAGGGATGATTGTGGTGACAGGAGGACTGCTTGCACTCCTGATTGGATCGCCATCTGTTTGACTCGTGGCAGAGACACCAGGGCTGAGGCTGTGTTGAAGTCCATGCCCAAATATGTCAAAGACTGGGTCGGAACTAGTGTTGACTTCTGAATGTTGAGGAGCCAACCGAACTGTTCCAGAGACCGCATGGTCACATCCAGGCTCACTTGACAAAGGTGTTCCGATGGCGCCCTGACCAGCAGGTCATCTAAATAGGGAATGACGGCATGTCCCTGTCCGTGCAGGAGAGCCATCATGGAGGCCATCACTTTTGTGAACACCCTCGGTGCCGAGGCCAACCCGAACGGCAGCGCTACAAATTGGAAGTGTTCTTCCCCCACTGCGAATCTCAACCAGCGCTGATGAGCCGGTGCAATGGGCACGTGAAGGTAAGCGTCTCTATATCTATGGACGCTAGGAAGTCCCCCTGTGACACAGCTGCGATCACGGAGCGTAGTGATTCCATACGGAACTTCCGAACCAACACGTGATGGTTGAACAACTTCAGGTCCAGAACCGGGCGGAAGGATCCGTCCTTCTTTGGGACGATAAAGAGGTTGGAGTAAAAACCCCTGAACCTCTCCCCGGAAGGCACCGGGACCACCACTCCGTCTCTGCGGAGTCCCTCCAACACCAAAGAAAAGGCCTGAGCTTTTTCTGGGGAGGGGACCGACCGATGAAATCGGGATATCGGTTTTGTCGTCAGCTCTATCCTGTAACCTCGCGAGACCACATCTCGAACCCACTGATCTGGAACGTGAAGTAGCCACTCGTCCTGAAAGCGAGACAAGCGGCCCCCCACCTGTGGGGAGGCAGGAAGAGAGAGCGAGTCATGTAGAGGCGGGTTTGGGGGTGGCAGCTGCTGCCCCCGCCGGCTTCTTTGGACGACTCTTAGAGCGCCACTGAGAAGCGGGCTTGCCCCCTCGGTCCGTGCGAGCGGACGGTGCTGATGACTGTGAGCTGGACCGAAAGAACCACTGTTTTGGGTTCCTCTTAACGGTATACCGTGGCTTAGGTTTATTCTGCGGTATCTTAGACTCAGCAGAATCCTTAATCAGCTTGTCCAGCTCTGTGCCAAAAAGCCTGTCACCAGAGAACGGAAGATTCTGCAGAATCTTCTTAGATGTGGCATCCGAGTCCCAAAGACGCAGCCACAACAACCTGCGGATCGCTATAGCATTGGCCGAAGCCACAGCTGAGCGAGTGGCAGTTTCCAGAGTCGCCGTTCTGGCGTAGTCCGCATAGGCCCTCGCCCTTTCGGTAAGTGCCAGGACCTCTGGACTGGACCTTGCCAGGTCAGTGATACCATCCAAGCAGGTAGTGATCGCTTGTAAGGTCCAGACCGTGGCAAAGTTAGGGGCAAATGACGACCCCACCGCCTCATAGGAAGACTTGGCGAGTTGCTCGACCTGTCTATCAGTAGCATCCTTCAGTGAGGAGCTATCAGAGGCAGAGAAAAGGGAGCGTGCAGCAATCCTGGTCATGGAAGCATCCACCTTCGGGGACTGCGACCACTCCTGAAGCACCTCCTGGGGAAAGGGGAAGCGATTGTCCTTGGGTTTGCGGACATAACGCCGCCCAGGATGTAACCTGGGGGCTCTAATCACCCTTCCAAAATTAGTATGGTCCATAAAGGAGCCACTTGGTCTAGCCTCCGGCCGCAGCCATTGATAGACCTCCTTCGGGTGCACCGTCACCTCCTCAGGGGGTGTCACGAGACGTAAGGTCTCGTTGATAGAGGACACCAGATCCTCCACCCCATCTGGAGGTTCAGACACAGACACAGACCCGAAAGTTGAACCCCCATCATCGTCCTCACCATCAGAGGAACGCTCCTCCTCAGAGAGAGCCTGGAGCTCGGGTGACTCCTCACGACGAGCCCGCTTAAGGGGTCTCACAGCAGAAGAGGGAGACACCCGGGGGTAACTGGAAGGAGTAGCTGGGCCTTCCAGCCTCCTATTAAGTGCTCCAGGGATTGCGACATGGAGGACAACTGGGACAACAGAGATTCATTGATCTTATTCTGAGTCTCCCAGGGCCCTGGGATCACCCGAACCTCAGGGTACAGCACCGGAGCTGCTGTCTCAGCAGTGCCAGTCCGGGCTTCTGGGCGTCCGCAGTTATTGCAGGACCCCTCCACCAGTGTACCATTGCATGTAGCACAGGTAATGGTGGCATCCGCCGCCTTAGCAGCATGTTTCCTAACTGAGGACATAGTCACAGTAGGGGATGTATAAGCCAAGTCGTACAGACAAACAGACCGGGATTCCCGGTGGCTTACCGACCGCTGTAAAGCGGTGGGAGGAAGCGGTGTGTGTGTGTGACCTCCGCTAGTTCCGGTCTCCCTCTGAAGTGCAGACACGTGCTGCCGTAGATCCCAGCCGGGAAGTGAGGGAGAAGATGGCCGCCGCCAGTAAAGTCGTGGGCGGCGCCGGGAACACGCGGGAAGCACATACACACGCCCCCCGGTGACGTCACCGCAAGGGCTGCCTCCTCTCCTCCAGGCAGCCTCATCATGGAGGTGCTGGAGCCCGCAGCGCGGGAAACGGTGTAAAACACAGTACACACACTCAGACTGCAATTACATCCTAAGATCAGCAGTCTACGGCCTCAGCCCCTGTGACACACAGGGCGGTTAGCCAGGGTGACCCCAGCACAGGGTACACCTCCAGATCCGCGGACCCGAGGGTAACGCGCGGTCTGAGTGTCAGGACACATAAAGTGGCAGACACTACCCCCAGGCACACAGGAGACACAGAGTGCCTCAGTGCCGGTCCGGTCTGTAAGCACCATTTAGGGAGGCCTCGGACGGGGGTTCAGCACCAGTCCGGAGTGTAAGCACCATTTAGGGAGGCCTCGGACTGGGCTGGCTCCAGTCCGGTCTGTAAGCACCATTTAGGGAGGCCTCGGACGGAGCGGAGCTGTGCAAGGCTCCTATCTCCCACTCTCCAGAGCCCCCCAGAGAGGGATGGAAAGGAGCGCGACAGCGTACTGGGAGAACACAAAGTGTCCAGGCTCTAGGCCCTCCGGTACCTCCACCTGCGTGTGCCACAAGGGTGAGCGGGGAGGCTGTCGCAGGTCCCGATCAGGACCATATTACCTTGTCTTCAGACGCCATCACGTAAGTAGTGAGAATGCAGTGAAGTGCAAGCAAAGCATGATCCTCCGAGCACACTAAGTTTAAAACTGAGGATGTTCCCTGCGGTAGGGGTTTATAAGCGGAGGAGGCGGTGTCTACAAACTTGTAGTACCTAGTGTGACCTCCGGAGGGCAGTGCCCTAAACCCCATTGTCTGGGTCTCCCATTATGATGACCAGAAAAGGAGAGATGGAAGAAAAAAGGGAGAAAAAATGAAATAGGGAATATAATGGAGTAAAAAGAATTACCTTCACCAAAGGAAAGGAGTAAACGATTCTGAGGAAAAAAAGTGTCAAAAATAAGTACCGTATATACTCGTGTATAAGCCGAGTTTTTTAGCCCAAAAATTGGGCTGAATAGTCCCCTCTTCAGCTTATAACGGGTCAATACGGTACATGGTGTGGTGGCTGTGGTGGGGGCTGTGTCCAGGGCTGGGGAGGCTGGTGGGGAGGCTGCTGTATGAGCGCAGAGGACGGGAGCATGGAGGACGGAGCAGAAGACCAGGGATGGTAAGTTGCTGTGTCGGCTCCCCTCTCCTGTGCGCGCCTGTGTGTTTGCTCCCACTCTCCAAGTCCGCCATCTTAGAAGGTGTCTGTTCCTGTTGGGGTTTTCCCCTGCTGCGGAGATACCTAGTTATAGTTGCGGCGGAGGGCACCGCAGAGCCCCGTTGTTGTGTGGGCTGATCCCCTCTTTTCTTTGGCAGCATAAGGAGGTAAAAATTCCTCAGCGGTGGCCAATATTTGTGGTCAGACAGCAGTTAGGATAGGAGCTGTGCCTCCTCTCTCCATCATGGTATATACTGCTGGGGCCTGTATATACCACTGGGGAGGCTGCTATAATACTGCTGGGGCCTGTAGTTACCACTGGGGAGGCTGCTATAATACTGCTGGGGCCTGTATATACCACTGGGGAGGCTGCTGTATACCACTGGGGCTGCTGTATATACTGCTGGGGCCTGTATATACCACTGTGGAGGCTGCTGTAATACTGCTGGGGCCTGTATATACCACTGGGGAGGCTGCTGTATACCACTGGGGCTGCTGTATATACTGCTGGGGCCTGTATATACCACTGGGGAGGCTGCTGTATACCACTGGGGCTGCTGTATATACTGCTGGGGCCTGTATATACCACTGGGGAGGCTGCTGTATATACTGCTGGGGCCTGTATATACCACTGGGGAGGCTGCTGTAATACTGCTGGGGCCTGTATATACCACTGGGGCTGCTGTATATACTGCTGGGGCCTGTATATACCAGTGGGGAGGCTGCTGTATACTACCACTGGGGAGGCCTGTATACCACACTGCTGGGGGTTGTATACCTGTGCTGGGTCCACCCTCTGCTTATACCCGAGTCAATAGGTTTTCCCAGGTTTTGGGGGCAAAAGTAGGGGGGTCAGCTTATACACGGGTCGGCTTATACACGAGTATATACGGTAATTATAGAAAACTCACAGTGTCATAGTCATGATTAAGACCTCTAGGAAATAAAGTTTGTAATCTATATATCCAATACGCTTCGCGTATACACATTTGTCTCTGGAGATTACCCCCCTGCGTGGTAGGGATATCCCTTCTAACACTTAGTTCCCTGATGAAGGTGCCGGGTGGGCACCGAAACGCGTCGGTGAATAAAAGAAGGATTTGATCAACACTTCATTTCCAAGCGTCTTCTTTGATGTGAGTCAGCCTGGCAGCGCGGATCGCTATACACCTTTTCCCAAGTAACTTGATGATCTTCTAACACTTGGTATTTGACTTGAGAAACTCTATGGCCCATTGTGTTAAAATGATAAGGTAGTGGTAAATTCTTTTTCTCACATCATATGTTCGATTTATGTTGGGATATTCTATCCCTGATATGTTGAGTCGTTTCACCCACATAAATGAGTCCACACGGACATTTTATGGCATATATGATATTGGTCAAATTGCAAGTAAAAAATCCTTTGATGGGGATACCCTCACCCGTATGTGGGTGGTAGATCTTATCTCCTTTCGTAATATTATTACATTGAAGACAGTTCAAGCATGGAAAGGTTCCATGTCTTCTAGTCGATAAGAAGGATTGCCGAGTTACTTTAAGGGCTGAACCGACATCAGCTTTAATTAAACGGTCTTTAAGATTTTTGGCTCTCCTGAAACAGGGTAAAAAGTTACCCTGAAATTCAGGAATCGTAGGGTAACCTGATCGCAAAATACCCCAAAATTTCCATATTGAAGCATGAAGTTTATAAATAAGAGGGTGAAAGGTGTGCACCAATGGAATCCGATTGCCAACTTTTCTCTGAGTCAAAAGATGACTGGAATCCTTTAATGTTTTTAAAGGATAACCTCTATCCAAAAATCTCTGACACATTTCTGATTGTCTCTGATCCAGTTCTGTGTAAACAGAGAGAAGTTTGCGTACCCTACCTAGTTGTGACTGGGGGGATCGATTTTTTGACAGTCTCTGGCTGACAACTGGAAAAATATAGAAGGCTATTACGGTCTGTTGTTTTCCTAAAGATATCGAACATTAGAATATTATCCATCCTATATACCAGTGTATCCAGGTAGCTGACACGGTCTCGGCTATAGCTTATAGAAAATTGAAGCTCTGACCATATAGAATTAAGATATGTACGAAAGTCCAAGAGATGTTGGACAGAGCCCCCCCATATGCAAAAAATGTTGTCAATGTAACGTCCCCAAAATTTCACATACTCTTTATAGTATGCATGAGTATAGACAAATTTATTCTCAAATGATGACATATAACAATTTGCATATGGGGGGGCTACACTAGACCTCATCGCGGTCCCTTGTCATTGTAAATAGTAGGTATCTTGAAAAAGAAAAAAAATTCTCGTGTAACACCAGTGAGAGACATTGTAACAGGAATTCTTTCACATCCATATCAAAAGAATGTAACATCAGTAGTTCTTTAACTTCATCTAGACCTTTTTGATGAGTAATCAAAGTGTAAAGGTTAGTAACATCCCAAGAGACCAACAAATAGTCTAATGGTAGGTTATCTAGGGATTTAATCTGTTTAATAAAATCACCAGTGTCCAAAATGAAAGCGGGTGTAGTTTTAATCAATGGAGTTAACATGTGTCCACGATTTCACTGCAACCAGTAAGTTGCCAGTGAAATTCCTAGAAAAGTTGCTGCGTGTAAAGGTACCCTTAGGGTGATTAAATATATAAATTTAATCTTGAGTTACTCTTTTTATCTTGATCAAGCATTCCCACGTCCGTGTGCTCATTTAACGCTACCTGGGTTGGTTCCTGACCCAATATAAGCCTGACCATGGACCGGACTTATATTAAAACGAGGAGCTAGTGGCAGCAATAGTGCTTGGGGTTTATCCAGGGCCTCTGGCAGTGACGGGGGGGAGGATATTATATGTGCTTCTGGCTGCGGACTAGAAGGCATATACCACACTCACTGAGAGGTGCCTTAATAAACCAGCACAGACAGGGCAGCTGCAGCCCTTCTTTATCCTCAGGCAGTTCTCTGACTGACCTGGGTTTAACGGGATGCGCTGTAGAGATGCCAGGTTCGGGGGTCGATTCACCACAAGTGGTGGCAGGTCTGGGATGTACTGTTTGCCCGAGCTGCTAGGTATGGCAAGTGGCCGTATTATATCCACAGCCACTCGCTGGAACGGCTCATCAGTCACTGGCAGTGGTATCAATTGGGCTTTCTGTATATTCCCAGACTTTCCAACCCTCTGACACACTACACAGGATCGACAGTAGTTGGCTATGTCCGTCCCCATCTTTGGCCAATAAAAGTTGTGCGTCAGGCGAGCTCTAGTCTTTTGTACTCCAAAATGTCCAAACTTTATTATCTGCCCTAGCCTTGTCTGTGAGCATCCCCGACGCAAGACAATGCTTTCATATTTTCAGCTATGATTTTATCTTCGCCTGGATATGAAACATGGCTATTCTGAGAGCAGCCTACTAGCCAATACCACGTTTAGATGTCTTACGGTCATCCCACACATATGAAAAACGATGTGCGGTGACCGTCTGAATGTCGCGATCACATATCTATGCTTGCCATGTTTATAGACAGCACGGCTCATGAGATATTAACGTTATATTCACGAGTCCGGTCAGTCTGAGTTGCAGAAAGGATTTCCTTCCCACTGGCATTACAGGGAAATTGGATTTGTCACTTTTCTGCAAATCCCAGCAGGGAGTCATCCTTTACCTAGCTGCCCTATTGTATGGCCTGTTGGATGGCATTTTCATGCTAATTAAGCTACTACTTGCCAGAGATAGATTGCCTCTGGCTACCAAGGGTGGGAGCTTCTCTCTTTATGCGTGAGATGTGTCTTATCTGAAAAGACAACTATTGATTTCTGGGACGAAATGGAATCGGAGGAATATGGCAATATTCTTTACAAATTTGGCTTAATCATCACAGCTCCCAAGGATGAACAAGACTTATGCATGTCCACAATTCTCTTCCTGATACCTTGGATGGCTTCTTTAGCTTTTTCCATAATGCTATACATCGAAGCAGTGCGCTTCAAGTGTGCATTAAAATACATCCACAGTATGTGTTTCTAAAGGTACCGTTACACGCTTCAATGTTGAAACGATATCACTAACGATCTCAGGGCGCGCGGTTGTTAGTATATCGTTAAGAGAACGTTGGTGAGATGTCACACGCCTAGATATCATGCACAACGCACCAAAGATCCAGCGAGCAGGTATCGTTTGCACAACCCAGCGAACGATACTTGTTCACTGATGTGAATGGGTGAAGTCGTGAACGACATTGTTATCGCGGTGTCACATAGAACGATGCAGCAGGTTCGCTGATCATGGATCATCTGATTTGAGAGCATGTTCTCAAATCTGCGATCCACGATCCAACAATTTATCGTAAGTGAATCTTGGTGTCACACGCAACGAAGTAGTAAAGATGTTGCTTGAACGACTCCAAACCTGTGACGTTTGAGCGATATCGTTCACGATATCTTGCCCTGTAACATGGCCTTAACTCAGATTTTGCCAATAAACCTATCAGAATCTTCCAAACACTTAACATCATCATATAGGCTGTCCCAAATTGTTCAAAGGCATAGTAATCTTGTATGTAAACTTTTGACTTTGCAGAGAAAGTAATAAAAATGCATGAAAACATTCTCTCTCACATTATTCTGGCATTTGGTAAATATAAATAATTATGGTAATCCTAATTGACCTAAAATGGGAAAGGTTTCTTCTGATTTATTGTCAAATAGTGAAAAAATATGCATGTGTGTCTTTTTATGTAGTGTATTTGTCACATGTTGACTGTTCTGCAGTCCATGAGAAATGCTCTGCTACAGATTAAGGCCGTCTTTAGACTTGCGGATGCATCGCAGTGCGTGGGGTCTGTGCCCGGCTTGTGCTTCCCCGCTGTAATACATAGCGGCAGGGAGCGCAAGTGTGAAGGCAGCCTAAACGTGTCTTTTTCCTTTGGCACATTCATTGTTAATTTGTAGATGCTGCTGTGTGTTCCTGTGTGCGGGCTCTTCAGGTGGCAAGTTTTGGATTTGTCAGGTAACCATGCCCCTGGTCTTTAAATAGCCTCCTCTTCAACCAGCTGCTGTCACAGATAGTTTCAGTCTGCTCTGACCATGCATGCAGTAAGATGTTCGTTTGCTTTGCTCAAGCTTTCCTGCCATTGTTACCCTTGAAGTTTGCCATCTTGGGGAACTTGCTGCTGCTGTCCTGGTCCGTGAGTAGTTGAGGGGAAGTTAGGGCCCTTTTTGAGACATATCAAATGCTATTTTAGATAAGTAGATGATATTTGTATGGTGTGGGACGGTACAGAAGTCGAATTTTCAACTTTTTTTTAATCATCTGAATAAGACTAATACATTTAACATGCTGTTCACCTCACACTTTGGTGACAAATGTCTTGATTTTCTTGACATTAAAATGGAGATCTGTGATGGAAAGGTTTTTGTGTCATCATTCATATTCTCTGAAAAAAGGCCAAGAAAGCAAAACTTCTATCAGGGTATGTAAACTTTTGACCACAACTGTAATTTACTCATGCCAACCTGATGTAGTCTACACAACACACTAACATGGCGTACACTACGGAACAGACACTAACCTGGCATACTCTACAGAACAGACACTAACCTGACGTACTCTACACAACTCACATACAACACACTATAAAATTCACATACCAGATGCCCACTCAAAAGCTTCACTCCTACCCTTTCAAGCCTGTGATGCTCCCACCACAATTGGAGTATCGGCATACTCACGATAAATGGGCCAGCAAACTTAGTGGTGCATTTTATCCTGTTGACCTTGTGAAAATGAAGAAAAAAAACAAAAAAAAAAAAAAAAACAAAAAAAAACAACTTTCCCACAAAATGTTTTTAGCCTCAAAGTTCTTAATTTTCACGGCCCATTATAAAATTCAGTGAAGCACCTGGGGGCTCAAGGTGCTCACCACACATCCAGATAAATCCCTGGAGGAGAAAGGGGGAGGTCTCGTTTTCTAGTTTCCAAAAGGAGGTCACTTGTGGGGAGTTTCCACTGTTTAGGCACATCAGGGGCTCTCCAAACACAAAATGGTGTTGGCTGCTAATTACAGTCAAATGCCGCACCTTCACTTGCGAGCTCTGCTGTGTACCCAAACAGCGGTTGCCCGCCCTATATAAGGTATCGACATACTCAGGACAAATTAAACAACAAGTTGTATGGTGCAATTTCTTGTGTTAGGCTGGTTTCACACTGCAGTTTTTCCCCTGATCAGGTTCGTGTGTCAAAACCAGGAGAGTCTCCAAAACTCAGAACAGGTGTCTTCTCTTTCAATTAAGGTACCTTTACACGCAGCAACTTTTCTAGGAATTTCACTAGCAACTTAATGGTTGCAGTGAAATCATGGAGACATTGTTCCATTTGTATACAGCAGCAAGATAGAACAATGTGTCCGTGTAAAGGTACCCTTATAGTTTTTCTCTGCAAGACACACAAAATCTGACCGAACCTGATCAGAAAAAAAACTGCAGTTTGAAACCAGCCTTACCCTGAAAATGTAAAATTTGAGGCTAAAGTAACATTGTTAGAAAAAGTAAAATTTTTAATTTTTTCTTCCACATTACTTTAGGGTACCGTTACACGTTGCAACATTGCATGCAATTTCACTTGCAATTTGCTGGTTGCAGTGAAATTATGGAGACATTGTTCCATTTGTACACAGCAACAAAATAGAACAATGTGTCCATGATTTCACTGCAACCAGCAAATTGCAAGTGAAATTGCATGCAATGTTGCGACGTGTAACGCTACCCTTAGATCAGGGGTGAGGAATCTTTTTTCTGCTGATGGCCATTTGGAAATTTCTACCAACCTTGGGGGTTGTCCAAAGTTATCACCTTAAAAATTACCTGGCTATATTTGATCAAAAAAACTCATTAACTCACCTCTGCTGCTCTTTGGTGCGGCTGTGATACTAGGCAAAAACAATTTTGTTGCTTCTCACAACTGCCTTTTCAGGTTTGCGTTGATCTGGAGCACAGTCAACTTTGTGATAATTTTTGTAAATAATAAACATCACATATGAGATACTGGGACTGCTGTATATACACTGTGTTCCAAATTATTATGCAAATTGGTTTTAAGTGTCATAGGGTTTTATTTATATTTTTTTTCAATGAAACCCATTGATGGTATAGTGTCTCGGGGTTCTTTGGATCATTGAAATCAATCTCAGATATCTGTAATAATTAGTTTGGCAGGTGAGCCCAATAAAAGGAAAACTGGGTGTTCCACAATATTATGCAGGCCACAGTTTTCAAGTAATATGGGAAAGAAAAAGGATGTCTCTGCTGCCGAAAAGCAACAAATAGTGCAATGCCTTGGACAAGGGATGAAAACATTTGATATTGCACGAAAACGTGATCATCATTTTGTGAAGAGATTTGTGGCTGATTCTGAGCACAGATGTGTTTGTGCAGATAAAGGCAGAATGAGGAAGGTTTCTGCCAGGCAAGTTCATCAGATTAAGAGAGCAGCTGCTAAAAAGGCCTAAAAACCAACAAACAGATATTTGCAGCTGCTGGTGCCTCTGGAGTCCCTCGAACCTCAAGGTGTAGGATCCTTCAAAGGCTTGCTGTGGTGTATAAGCCTACTATTCGGCCACCCCTAAACAGTGCTCACAAGCAGAAACAGTTGCAGTGGGTCCAGATATACATGAAGACTAATTTTCAGACAGTCTTGTTTACTGATGAGTGGCGAGCAACCCTGGATGGTCCAGATGAATAGAGTAGTGGATGGTTGGTGGATGCCACCATGTCCCAACAAGGCTGCGACATCAGCAAG